>CM053788.1:26677500-26890000 GCA_028749045.1 Cupressus sempervirens
TCTAAAACATTAACCTCATGATGTGTCATAGGTGTTTGTACTTCTTTTGCACTCTCGATGTTCTTGGTTCTTCTTTCTGGAGGAGATATTGCATTCAATTTTAGTGTTCATGTCTTACCTCTTAGTATTATAGGGGGGTCATGTTGATTCTATTACTTTCTTGGTTCAATGGAGTGAGCTATGTATTTAGTATTTGATCCTATGTACTAGGTGATTGCAGGGGATGAATGCCTATGCATTTTGGTGAGATGGATCATTTACCATATAGACATTCTTTCATTCTTGTTTTTGGAGGCCATGAAGATACCTTCCATCTTCGATTGATAAGCTCTTCAAACTTAGTCTTCTCTACCTGGTCATGTTTTATATAGTGGAGGTTCTTCAGATCAACAATTTGGCAGTGTTTGTAGCTTCATGCTTTAGTGGTGTTCTTTATAATCATCTTTTGTTCATATCTTCTAGGAAATTTCCTAGTTTGGAGGTTTCTTTAGTCCTTCACTTGTTCTTTTCAACATTCTTTCCATCTCTTTTTGGAGTAGGGTTTTTCCCATGTCGATTTCTCTATCTCTCCTCTTTTCAGAGATTTGGTTGTGCCTAGGTACCTCATCAAGCCTTATTGTCGGGACCCAATTCTACTATCAATAGTATTTTCTAGGTTTTTAGCTCCTCCTTAAGTTTATCTTAAGAGGGGGTTAGAGAAATAAAGTTCTTTTTTATGGCTTTTTTTGTTGTCAAAGTTAGGAGTACTATTTTGCACTCAAGGAGACATATTCTGAGATATTTTATTTTCCAGATTCTACTCCAAGTACATCTCATTCAATTTTTTGCTTCTTTGCATTATGGTGGATATCTTGGTATGTTTCTCTTCTAAAGGAGAGCAATTAAATCTAAAACATGTTTGGCATAGCCATCTAACTTCTTCTCATATAAATGTGACTCATCATGATTAAGCTTATTATAATAAGCACACTTTGGTCTTTCTAGCTTTGGTTTACCCCCTTAGGAGGAGGTGGTCATGATGAACTGTGAGTGCTAGAATCAATCTGAGACTCTTTAGAATGAGATTTATGTGTCTTCTCCTTCATCCCTAAAAATGGTCGAGCTACTAATGCATAAGTATGTGAGCCTATGAGAGAATCCAACTGAGAGAGCTTAGATTACTCTCAAGTCAAATGATCAAAAAAAATCTCAAAGGATGGCATGGTAAATCTATTACCCAAAGCATCTTTGGTAGAATAGAAGGTAGAAGCTTGGAAAAAAAATACTCCCTAAAAAAAAATGGTATAACTTACAAAAAGGTAAGGCAGAAACACTCACATGTCATGTCAAAGGCCACATGAGTAATTTTTTTTATTGGCCACCGGTTTTTAATCCGGTACTAGCCCTTGGTTTTTTGACTTGTTTTCGGTGGCTAGATATTTTATCTGGTAGGGGTCATTGTTTGGCATTTTTTTGCCTCGACGGCCATTTGCCCATCAAATTTGGCCTTGTCACTTGCCAACATCAATGCCATGTCAGCTTTATGTCTCTTTTTTGTTGAAGTTGACGAAAGATCAACCCCATAGCTCCCAAGAATCACCTACATGCAAAGGAGTTGTGGGTTGATCTTCCATCAACTTCAACATGGTAGTAGAACAGTGCATGTACAATCAGGCACAAGATATGGTGAATCCCAAGAATACAATAATTTGCATGAGTATCCTCATATGACATTGCTCAAATCTGATGATGATACATTTCATGGTGTACTTTGTGTTCCATCTTTGTCCTCTAACCTTCTCTCTACCTATCAAATTACAAATAGTGGGACAAGGAAGACAGTTGAGTTTGCACAAGATTCAATGCACATTAGAGATAGTGAAATAAACAATATTATTGCTATGGGGACTATTGATCATGCCTCCCAACTATATTCTTTCTCACATTTTGGTCTACCATCTCCACTATCAAAGACTCACTCTCCTTCTATACGAGAGACTACTAAGGTGAAGTTAGGTTGTTTGAACTTATGTGTTGTTCATGAGAATAGTGTTGTGATTTCTACACCTCCACCTCCTATTTAGATTCCATCTTCGATTGATCAGCTCTTCAGACTCAATCTTCTCTACCTGGTCATGTTCTATACAATGGAGGTTCTTTAGATCAACAGTTTGGCAATGTTTGCAGCTTCATGCTTTAGTGGTGTTCTTAATGATCATATTTTCTTCCTATCTTCTAGGACATTCCCTAGTTTGGAGGCTTCTTTATTCCTTTACTAGTTCTTTTCAACATTCTTTCCATCTCTCTTTGGAGTAGGATTTTTTCCATGTGGTTTTCTCTGTTTCTCCTTTTTTCAAAGATTTGGTTGTGCTTGGGTACCTCATTTGGCCTTGTTTTCGAGACCCAATTCTACTTTCAATAGTAGTTTCTAGCTTTTTAGCTACTCCCTAAGTTTATCTTAAGGGGGGCTATTAGAGTAATACATTTTATTCTTATTAATTAAATCATATTGATTTAATTATTAAGTCACTTGTTATCTCTAGTTTACTTAAGCTAAACTTTGGACATATTACAATTAATTTTTTTATTAATTATTATCATGCAACCTAAGTTAGTTACTTGTTAGAGTTTTGATCTCCTTTTATAAGGATTGATCTCTTTGTAATTTATTAATTCACTTTTAATAATAACAAATTCTCTTTTTGCTCATCAAGAATGTCTCATCTATGGATCTGAGAATTCCAGCCTCCATAGCTTTTGCTTCTCTTTCTGTGATAGGTGTTTGCATTTCAGTGATTCTTGGGAGTTGTAGGGTTGATCTTTCATCAATTTCAACAACATTTATCACTACCCGAGATTGGATCCCCAAATAAAAACCAAGTGTAATTGCCAAAAACTATGATACATGTTTGTAGGACTTGGATAAGATGGTCCTTTTACAATTGACAATTGTTGATACACCTCACAATCTCTAAGATATTGCCCTCCAAAATTGGTACCCTATTTGGCTTAGTACACCTTAGGAACACTTTGCTTTAGCATGCCCAACAATGTTTGAGATAATCTGTGGGAAAAAGAAGGTCGTCACTAGTGTTTATTTGGATAATTAGAGCTAATGCTGCAAATAGTTTGTGGCAAAAATGTGTTATTTGAAAGATGCATGATTATGCAACTTTTAACTAAGCAACAATGTAACTTTTTTCACCAACTAAGATCAAGTCACTGGATGCAAACCAATTGGAGTCTCCAAAAACTAGGATACATCCTTTTAGGCCTTGGTAAGATGACCCTTTTGTAATTAATGTTTTTTTGATACCCCTCGCGATGTTTGAGACATCTCCCTCTAAAAATTGTTGCCCCATTTGGCTTAGTGAACTTTAGGAACACTTCAGTCCAATGTGCTCAAAAATGTTTGAGATACATTAAGGGAAAAATGAGGTCATCACTAGTGTTTACCCAACCAACCAAAGCCAATAGAGTAGACGTTTTGGGCCTACATTGAATGGTTTGAGAGATGCATGAGTACGCAACTTTTAACTAAGAAATAATGCAACTTTTACCATCAATTGAGTTTGGCTCACCAAATGAAAACCATGTTGGGTCTCTAAAAACTCAGATACATGCTTTTTGATCTTGGTAAGATGGTCTGTTGCAACTAAAGGTTTGTCAATACCCCTCATGAGCTTTGATATATCGCCTTCCAATTATTTTTGCCCCATTTGGCTTAATGCACTTTAGGAACACTTCAGCCTAGTGTGATTGACAATGTTTGAGATACTCTATGGGGAAAATGAGGTTTTCACTAAAATTTACCTAGCCAAATAGAGCAATAATGCAACTTTTTCCACTAAACATGATCAAATTGTTAAATAAAAACCAAGTGGAGTCTCAAAAAAATGAGATACATGCTTGTATGCCTTATTAATATGATTTTTTACAACTAATGGTTTATCGATACCCCTCAGGTGCCTTGAGATGTTTCCCTTCAAAAAATGTTGCTCCATTTAGGTTACTACACCTAAGAATACTTTAGTCTAAATTGCTATGGAACATTTAAGATACTTTGGGGGAAAATGAGTTTGTTACTATTGTTTACCTAACCAACCAAAGCCAATGGAGAAGATAGCTTGGGCCCGTGATGAATGGTTTGAAAGATGCAAAATATGTTAATGTTGTAAAAGACCTAGGACAACTTTTTGAGCAATTTTGTAACTTGTTGAAATTATATGTTTCCAACTATTCTATCAATCCAAAATTGTCAAATTTAATGTTTTTTACATTAAAAATGACTATAAAGATAAATTTCTCCCTTGGTCTCACACATTTGACTAATCTAACCCACATAGGCAAATTTAGTGAATTTGATAATTATTGTACAACTTGACCCTTACATCCTAACTATTATATTAATTGACCTTCAAAGGTCTTGTTACATCATATTAGGTCATAAGTGACCTTATTGTATTCAATTAATAATGTATTTACACATCCATCATTTGAGATCTCATTTATAACCAAACAATACAAAATTTGGCTGTCAAAATTTGTAAACCAACCTCATGAGCACTTATATATATAATAGAGCATCTAAATAAGCACATTACAACTTATTGTTATTTTTAAATATACAAAATTTAGCATCTAAATATGAGAATTATAACTCATTGATGTATGTATATACAAAATCTGGCACCTATAAGGGTTTGAGCCAATGTGTAACGCTTCGCCATGTGACCCAAAAGAAGTTAACCTAAACTTTTACTAAGTTTGTCGAACATTTTTTTTTGTTCAAAGATAATAACTTAATGTTGAAACAATAGAATAATATAGTGGAAGCAATTAACATACACTCATACGTCAACAACACGTAAACAGGTTACAACTAAGGGTCCCATGATGATGAATTACATTTAAGTTTAATTAATAATAAATATAATATATAATAAATCCACATCAAATAATATTATACCAGTATGAATCCATTTAAATGATATACAATTATAAATGATGTCACTTGGCAATAAACATAATGCACAATCATCCACTACATAGGTCATTGGGTATGAAAGGTTGAAATAATATACATAATGAAATAAATTACATCATCTCTTAAGATCTTATGAAATCAAATACAATACAATAGTACAACCGTCCATCATAGAAATACAAGAATAAATATAAATACAGAAATAGATAGAAAGGAACATCCGAAAAATCACATCCAGTAGCGGCATCTGATGGTTGGATCTCAATGGTATAAGAAAAAACACTACCACCTGACCTCATGGAACCTAAATGGCCCACTCCCCTTGTGCTAAGGAGATAGTCTCAAGTCCTAAAGAGGATAACAAACCCAAAATCAAAAGTCAAAAACCAACATCTAGGTTCAAGGAATCACCTAAAAGAAAACTATCTCAAAGGGTACCAAGACACAAGTATCAACTAATCCCAGAGGCAACACAGACACATAGGAAATCTACTATGCAAGTGGGCAAGTGTTATCATATGAATCAATGCTAGAGTTACTCTAAAATTCTAACTTGACCTCGGCCCCCTAATATGGTGCTAGTATCCTTTTGTACTAACAAGGCATACTAACAATGCATGGCCGCAACCAAGCATTCTCTCTACTCCCATCCTATTCTGTACTAGCACACGAGGCATGGGTGAGAACAAACAAAGACTCTTATTAGGTTCATTTTAATCCCCTTTAGTGAAGTATTTTCACTTATTAAATAACTTACAATGGGTTACCCTGGCAGCCACTTTGGGCCCCAACCTCTATTGCAAGCCACTTCCCGACATTACATATAGATAAACTACCCTAAGCTCATAAAAATCACAAATCAAAGAATCATAGTAGTTCACCTCAATCCTATACAAGTGACTAGAAAGCATAAAAAGGTAATTCACAATAACCCATCAGTTCTTTACAAGCAACTGGAAAGCATCCCAAAAATATTGATTGAAGACTCAAAAAGGTTAAATCAAACATGTTATAACATGACATCACCAAGAACAAATCATACAAACACCTCAATCTTGTAAAAACGATTGGAAAACAATCCAAATACAATTAATCGAAGACTCAAAAAGGTTATATCAGATAGGTCATACCATTCACCTAATTTTACAAAAGAAAACTGGAAAGCAATAACAATCAATAGATCAACACACATCATAGAGCATACCAAACACATTACCATGGTTGAGTATAAAAGATTGTATACAACGCATCATCATGACATTACAGACAAAACTTCCAATCCTCTAGTAAACATCCTGACTGGTCAAAGCTAAGTCAACCTGACACCAATAGTAAAATCGCACATCATAAAAAGAGTACATACAAAAGTAACTTTCATAATTCATTTTGTTTTGAAAACACATAAGTTCAATGCTCACTATAGGTTTTTAGATTAAATCATAGACAATTCTATAATAGAAATCAATTTTCTCAAACAAGGGTTTCAACCCAGAAAATTTCTAAAAATAGAAACACAACAAACACAAAGAAGATAGGATTTTGAAGAATGAACAACTACTGCACAAACCCACAATATCCTACTTGGATCTGATGCTAAAAAAATGAACGCACAAATAACATAAGAATCTTCTTTTTCCTTCAAAAATCCTCTTTTCGAAAATTGGCTCCTCCAAACTTGTGTATCTAGAAATGAGATCTAATTTCTTTAATAAAGAGTTTTTCCCCCAAATCAAGGCTTTGATCATGCAATCATGCGAAAACCCTTTGTCTTTAATTACTATATTTTAATTTTCATACACACAATTTATGCAATAAAAATAAACTTTATTAAATTAAAGCTTTCTCTCCCTTATTTAATCATGCGATGTTTTTAATATAGTATTTATTGATTTAACCAATAATATTATTTAGAGTTTATTAAAAACAAAATTCCTAAATAAATTATTATTAAATTAAATAAATATAAATACGCCTAAATTAGAATTTTAATAGAATCTTTTAAATTTAATTTTTTCATGCACATTCAAAAAACTTTTTAATTAAAATATTCTTTTATATTTTCTTTTCCTCCACTTTATTAATTAGCGTAAGCACTATTTAAAGCATAGTTTATTATTTAAATTAATAAGACTAATTAAAGCTTTTTATTTAAATGCAACTCTAATCTAGTAATTATTAATTTAAAAATCATAATAAAATAATATTAAATCTTTAATCTTTTAATATTTTAATTCTATTTTTATTCAACTTCTTAAATTGGACTTTTAAAATAAACATTTTAAACTGAAATACATATTTAATAATGTAATTAAATAACATCATATTCAAATCTTTCTTCAACCAATTTTCTAAATTTAGACCTCTATTTAGACTTTTAATTTTAGAATTTTTATTTAAAGCATAAATTTAATCAGTTTTTAATTAATCAAATATTTAGAATTTCCTTTTTAATCAAATAATATTTATTACTCAACTAATTATATTATTTAGAGTTTATTATTAAAATAAAACTCTTAAATAGTTATTATTAAATTAAATAAATATAAATATACTAAAATTAGAACTTTAATTTAATATTTAAAATTTAATTCTTTTATTTAATTAATTTTTCAATCAATTAAATATAAGTAAATATTGAATTTTCTTTATATAATTTTCATGCAACGACTTTATGCAATTTAAATTAAAATATCTTTATTAAATTAATTTTCTTTCTCACTCTAATTAATCATGAGACATTTTTAATATCATATTTATTAATTTAACTAATAATATTATTTAGAGTTTATTAATAAAATTCTTAAATAAATTATTATTAAATTAAATGATTATAAATATGCCAAAATTAGAACCATGACTTTATCTTTAAGTTTCATTCTTTTATTTAATTAAATTCAGAGACATTTTTAATAATATATTTATTAACTTAAATAATAACATTATTTAGAGTTTATTATTTAAAATAAAACTCCTAAATAATTATCATTAAATTAAATAAATATAGCCACGACACAATTAGAACTATAACTTTATCTTTAAATTTTTTGTATACGCTTTATGCAATTTAATAAAAATAAACTTTATAAATTTTATGCACTCTCTTTCTCAAGTTAATTATGAGATGTTTTAATAGTGTATTTATTAATTCAAGTAATAATATAATTTAGAGTTTATCATTAAAAATAAAACTCCTAAATAATTATCATTAAATTAAATAAATATAAATACATCAAAAATATAACTTTAATAAAATCTTTAAATTTAAGGATTGTGCAGTGATGGAGAAGCAACGGCGATAAGGAGACCAAAGAGGGTTTTGAAACAATAATGGAAACTTTGGATGGTTTGAAAGAGTGGGTAATGGCTGGGAACCTTTTACACAACATGAGGGAAGGTTTTACTAGGGTAACAAGAATGGAAGATAGCAGAGTAGGCCTCGAAATTTCAGAGAGAGTTTTCAATGGAGGTAGGTGAACTAGAATAAGGATGAAAAATGACAAAATGAGAGAGCCAAACTAAGTGAATATGGAGGAAGAATGCACTCGGTGCAAAGATTTACATTGGTGAATTTGGGCGGGAAGGTAGATTTTTTGCAACAAGACTAAGAAGACCACAAGTAGTGGTAAATCTAGAGCAACAAAAAGTAAAGGATCTTAAGTGGACATGTTGCACGGTGGAGAAAGTAGTGATTGATAGGTGTATGGTAAAGGAGAAATGTGAATTTCTGGAGAAAAATGCTCTATTTCTAAAATAGGGAGGACTAGAGCTAGAGATAAAGAAGGTGAAAGAATGGTGTGATAAAAAATGGGGGGAAGTGAAGGATTTCAAAACTTTGGAAAATGGTTTCTGCATGGTAACAGTGGATATAGCTTAAGACAAAGAACGAATAATGAATAGTGGCCCTTATTTTATGGACGGAGATAGGTTCTACTTGAAGAAATGGACCATAAACTTTGACCCAACAAAGGAGGTAATAAAGGAAATCCCTATATGGATAGGGCTAAGAAATTTGCCTCAAGAATATTGGCAGGAGCAATGTTACAGAATGATAGGTAATAAACTTGGAACTTACATAAAAGTAGTGGAAATGGTGGATAGGGTAACTCTGCAAATGTTCCCTAGGGTATGCATAATGTGGAAAGGTTGCCACCCAATTCCGGAAATGATTGAACTCTATGTTGATGGGGATGTACAGAGACAACCAATGTCAATAGAGGAAGGGCAAAAGGTATGTGAGTTCTATCTCTGTGGGGAACACAACTTTGAAAAATGTAAACAAGAAGGACACAATAAAGAAAAGGAAGAGGAAAAGCTTTTTAGAAGGGCAAGAGAGATAGAAAAATATCTAAAGATGCAGAAAGTGGGGAGTGAAGTCAGTTGGAAGAGGGATATAGTAGATATAGAGAATGTAATGATGGAGAAAATGAGAGCAAATAACTGTGAAGAAAATGGTAGGAAGGAATATGAGGTTTCAATAGGAGTTCAATTGTTAGAGGAGGAAGTGGAAAACATTTATGAAAACAAAAATGGGGACCAGAAAAATCAAAAGGGTATAACAGAGAAACAAGTAGAACAATTTGTGACGATAGGTGAAAAAGGGATTAATGGAGAAGAGGAAGTTAATCTAGAACCTCAAGAGAGGGAGGGTCAGATAATAATGATGTTTGAGAAACCAGCAGAAGCCAACAGAGAGTGGGAGGAAAATGAAGGGTATTTAACTGAGCAAGAAGGAGATATGGAAGGTAGGGAAGAGGAAGGGTTCAAGGACATATAAATTTCCCCAATAAGAAATCTGAGGGGTAAATCAAGAGAATCAATCTCTAAGGAAAGTATGAAAAGCGGAACATGATGAAGATTTTTTTAGACTAGAGGAAAATTTGATCCTAAAGGAGAAAATAACCATTGAGAAGACAGAAAGTAAAAAGCATAAAGCTTTGTTTGGAGAAAGTTAGAAGAGAGGAAGAAGAACAATAAATTCTTTGATCCAAATAGTAGGAAGTGCTAGAGGTCAGAGTAAACTAAAATCGGGAAGGGACAAGAACCCCTCCCAAAAGGGATGAAGATCCTATCATGGAGTGTCAGGGGCTACAATGCCCCTGACAAAATTCACTTGGTTAGGAGAGGTCTTGACCAAGAAAAATCAAATATTATGTTTGTACAAGAAACAAAAGTAAAGAAGGAGGATGTGGAAGGTTTGAGAAAAAAATTTTGTAGATGGGAAAGTGTTTGGGAAGCTACAGAGGGAGCTTTTGGAGGTCTTGGTGTTCTTTGGAACAAAGAAATGATAAAAGGAGTTCAAATGTAATTCGAAAAGAATTGGTAGAGGTTAAAGATTTCCTCAAAACAATTGAGATACGACTTACATATTATCAATGTTTATGACCCAATTCAATGTGGAGATAAGAGAAAATTATGGAAAACTTTTATAGATCTGCTAGAAATTTTGCAAGGGGAAATTACAATAGTGGGTGGAGATTTTAATGCGATTTTATACCCAGAAGAAAAAAAGGGGGTAAGGGATGGAGGGCTACTTCATAGGTGGACTTCTCATCCTTTGTAATGGATAATGGACTGATTAATATGCCCTTTAAATAGGGGGAATTCACTTGGAATAATAGAAGACAGGGATATGTCAATATTGCAGAAAAATTGGATAGGTTCCTCTTAGAGGAGATTGGACCAAAGTTGAATGGTCTATGGATATTGAGATATTACCTATTCAAGGATTTGACCACTTTCCCATTAGTTTAAGACTACAAGAGGAGCTATCCCCAGACTGTTGTCCCTTCAAGTTTGAAGCAATGTGGATGAGGGCAAACGGGTTTAAGGAAATGGCTGAAGGCTGGTGGAGGGATGCCCTAAAGAGGGAAGGAAACATGGCTTTTAAGATTTTTAAGAAGCTTCAGTTCATTAAGGGAAAATTGAAGGTATGGAATAGGGAATCCTTCCAAAATATTTTTAAGAGAAAAGAGGACTTGGAAGCTGAATTTAAAATCTTAAATGATAAGATAATTCAGGGAGGAATGACTGAAGATGATTTTAAGCAAGAAAAAAGACTAAAAAAGAGTATGATGAGACATTGTTAAGAGAAGAATTGTTCTAGAGACAAAAATCTATGGAAATGTGGCTAAAAGAAGGGGATAGGAACACTAAGTTTTTTCACAACTCAGTCAAAATTAGAAGGACTCAAAACAAAATTTTCTCAATTAGGAATGATGTTGGGAAAGTGATAAATGATCCAATCCTGATAAAAAATGAAGTAGTTAAGTTCTTAAAGGATAGAGGTCAAGTGGAGGTCGAGAGGGAGGATTTAGATGAGGAGGTTCTGGAGTGTATTCAAAAGTGTTTAACATATGAGCAAAATGTAAGGCTAAATGATGTTGTCTCAAAGGAAGAAGTGAAAAATGCATTATGGGGTCTAGGGAAGGACAAGAGCCTGGGGCCTAATGGTTTCACAAGGAGTTTCTTCAAATTCATCTGGGAATGTATAGAAGATGAAATTTGGGAAATGGTTGAGGAATCAAGGAAAGGAGAGTTTGTTCTTAAATATTTAAATAACACCTTTATTGCACTAGTTCCTAAAAAATAGGAATGTAACTCCTTTGAGGATTTTAGACCAATATCTTTATGCAATATTGTGTATAAAATTATATCAAAGGTGGTGGTTAATAGGCTAAAAGAGGTGCTAAATAATGTAATTTTAGAAGAGCAAAGTGGATTTTCTCTAGGGAGATCTATTTTTGAAGGGGTGATCATTACTCATGAAATGATTCACTCGGTCAAAACAAAAAAACTAAGTAAAATGATGATCAAGTTGGATATAAAACGAGCTTATGATGAGGTAAATAGAGTTTTTCTATTTAAATTTTTGAAAAAAATTGGTTTTAAAGATGAATGGATTAAATGGGTTAAAGGTTGTCTAAATTCAGTAATGTTCTTTGTTTTTGTTAATGGAAGCCCCCAATGTTTTTTTGAATTGGGAAAAGGGATAAGAAAAGGGGATCCTTTGTCCCCTTTTCTATTTATAACTTTGGCTGAGGTTCTAGGTAGATTGATCACATAAAGAAGAGTTAAGGGCCAGTGGAAGGGGTTAAAGTTGCAAGGGGAGTGGACCCAATCTCGCATTTACAATTTGTGGATGACACTTTCCTTACAAGAGAAGCTTCAGAGAGAGAGAAGCGAGAGTTATGAAAAAAACTTTAGAAATGTAATTGGACAAAAGATCAATTGGGTAAAATCTTCTTTTTTTTTCTTTGATACCCCTTTCTCTAACAGAAGAGATATTGGGCGTATTTTAGGAATAAGAAAAGGAGCTTTCCTAAGCAAACATTTGGGCATCCCCTTATTCCAAGGACAAAACAAAGAAGAAGTTTGGAAGGGATTAGTGGAGAAATGCCTAAGAAGAATGGAAGGATGGAAAGGTAAATGGCTAACTTTAGTAGGTAGGATTTTAATGTTAAAATCAGTGGTTTCAGTGGTGCTAATTTTCTCAATGATGTGTTTAAAGATTCCAAATAAGGTGATAAATGTAGTGGAGAGGCAAATGAAGAAATTATTTTGGAGTGGGGCAGGGGAGGATTAAAAATGGCCATTACTAAAATTGGAGAAAATATGCAGGCCTAAAAAGTATGGAGGGGTTGGTATTAGGGATTGGAATACAATGAATATGGCTTTAGGGGCTAAATTAGTGTGGCAATTGGCAAATGATGATGAGAAGCTATGGATGAGGATTCTAAAGGCAAAATATTTTGATTCTAATGATAATTTAAGGGTCTTATCTATTCAAAATCTGATAAAAGGCTTAGCAATATGGAATTTTGTTTTGTCATGTCGACATGTCATTACTGACCATATCTCTTGGGTCATAGGAGATGGAAATAAGAATTTTTTTTGGGAGGATTCATGGAATGGAAACAAATCTATAGAAGAGGAATATGGTGATGAAGAATTGAAAAAATTCTCATGTGAGAGGTGGGGCAGTAATGTAAGAAACTATATGATTGAAGTTGATAGGGTTTTTGGAAAAATTTGGCAATGGAAAGATTGGAGAGTGGAGGGGCTTTCAGAAAGACAACAACTCACCCTTAAAGAGATCTTCAAGGGAAGAAAAGTGTGTATTCTAAATAAGGAAGATAGGATAAGTTGGTGTGCAGCAGCCACAGGTAAATATTCAGTTAAATTGGGATATAAAATTCGAGACTCTAGGATGGATGACTATTTTGAGGTAGAGGATTTGTGCTAGAGTAAGGAAATTCTCCCAAAGGCTAGCACATTTGCATGGTTAGCAATTCAAGGGAGAATTTTAACATGGGAGAGAATGCAAAGATTGTTGAAGTTGATAAACGATCAACCCCATAGCTCCCAAGAATCACTTGCATGCAAACACCTATTACAGAAGAGAGAGGCAAAAAGCTATGGAGGCAAAAATTGCCAGATCCATAGATGAGACATTCTTGATGAGCAAAAAATAGATTGCAATAATCAAAAGTGAATTCTCAAGTTAAGTTTACAATAAGAGATCATCCTTATAAAGGAGATCAAAACCCTAAAAAAGGTCTAACCTAGGTTGCATCAAAATAATTAATAAAAGAAATTAATTATTAGATGCCTAAAGTTTAGCTTAAGCAACTAGAGTTAATTAGGAAATATCTAATAACTCTAACACCCCCCCTTAAGATAAACTTAGGGAGTAGCTAAAAACCTAGAAACTACTGCTAAAAGTAGAAATGGGTCCCGGCAAACAAAGCCTGATGAGGTACCCAAGCACAACCAAATCTTTGAAAAGAGGAGAAATAGAGAAAACCACATGGGAAAAACTCTACTCCAAAAAGAGATGGAAAACATGCTGAAAGAAACTAGTGAAGGACTGAAGAAGCCTCCAAACTAGGGAATGTCCCAGAAGATAGGAACAAAGATGATCATGTAGAACACCACTGAAGCATGTAGAAGCTGCAAAGCTCTGTCAAAAGTAACTACTGATCTGAAAGACCTCCACTGAAATAGAACCTGACTAGGTAGAGAAGACTATAATCTGCATCGAATCAGGAGGCACACAAAGGCAAACAATTAAACTCGAAGATACAGATGGCATGAAACACCAAAGCCTGAAGAGCTGATCAATCAAACCAAGGAAGCATGAGAAACAACAGAAGAACCCCCCCTAATGCAGACAAGGGTGAGGTGACAAGCACCTGAAAAGTGGGCCAAAAGAACTGCATGTCAAGGAACCATGATCAAGATGCACAGAATAGTACATGTGTGTGTACTGAGGTGATCAATCTCAGACACGTCGTGAGGCTAATGTCACGGAAGGGACACTCACTAGACAAAGGAAGATGGCAAACAAAGGCAAAAACATCAACCCCCCATGGCACTTTATCAAAGTAGTGCATGTACAATAAGGCACAAGATATAATGAATCCCAAGAATACAGTAATCTGTATGAGTGTACTCAGATGACACTACTCGAATCAGAAGGCAAACAAAGGCAAACAACTGAAATGAAAATACATATGCAGTATGGCACTTTATCTCAGTGCGTTTGCAATAATGCATACAAATGATGGCTAAATAGATCAGAAGAGACATAAGACTAATACAGTAGATAGTACAAGTCATGACGAATCATCTAAAGCAAAGAAATCGATCCTCGGACCTGAAAAAACCAAGTTATCCATCAGAATGCAAAAGTGCAGAAGACTGAATAGAATGTGCCTAGAGCAAAATCTGGAAAAACAACTAGCATCACTAAAAAGAGGTCGGAAAGACCTTTCCAACGATATAAAGAATTCCCAAATCGAAGATCGGATGCTCAAGATATGCCTCCTAGAGTGCAAAACTATACCCCTGACTTTGACAGCAGAAAAAGCTAAAAAAATAGCATCAAAACTGAAAACTAACTATACCACTATGACGGGCTCGGAACCAGCTTTCCGACAATATCTCATTTGCAAAAAACAGAGTCTGTTTGCCCAAGATATGAGCAAAAAAGCAAAGGTAGGTTCAAATAGAGGTCGAGGAGGTGACAAGAGTAGTGATGCAGTGCTGATATCAGCAGGTGACGAGCCCAAAGTTTACGGTCAAATGGCCGTCAAGGCAAAAAAAATGCCATAAAATGACCCCTGTTGAAAAAAAAAATTCAACCGCCGAAAAAAAAAGCCGAACAAAGGGCCGGTGCCGGATTAAAAATCGGTGGCCGAGGTAGCGTGTGTGTTTAAAAAGATTTGTCAACAAATGACAAAACAATCACCATCACAAAGGCAAAAATGAAAATGCCTTAGGAGTACGTGAAGAGTGCACAAAAGCATAGTACAATCACCAAAGCTCCAAAAAACAAGGGCACTGTCAAAATGGTCCGAGCAAATGGGATCCGTCAAGTGATAAAGACCACCTTCGAGCTTCCATAAACATTTCGCGCTTCCCTCCATGGTTTGAACATAGCTCCCATCAAATAAAAGATAAGAAGCCCAAAGGGATTTGCCATGGAAGATGCTTTGCTTCCTCAAGAACACATCAATATAGCACATCAATATAGGGAGTGCTCGACCCAAAAAAAAAGGTGCGGCACTCTACCCACAACCACAAGCATCCATTGGAATACAACCACATGCAATCTCTCCACGACACAGAACTACTGATGAAGAACAACTTACATTTCCCACCGAGCAGAGCACAAACCACTCGCAAAAGAAGAGGGAAATCACCTTCAATTTGTGTAGGGTGCATGATGCAAGGCCCAAGACATGAAACAAGCGTAGCTCCCATAAATGAAATGCCAAAAAAATATTCTCACATCCAAAATGTTTTTGGAGAAGGAGTTTGAGGAGCAGGCACATATGCCACACATTCTGGTCTTCCAGAACAAGAGGTCGCAATCCGCTGAGAAGGTGGTCGACTTCAAAGCCGACAGTAATTTCACCACCCAACAGGCTGTCCAAATCAAAGAGAAGTCTCCATTTCGTAGCTCGACCCTCCAAATCAGTCCAAGTGCAATTACCACCATCCAAACTGCCATCCAAACCCGTACAAGGCCCAAGTGCATGCCCAAAAAAAAACCTCATGGGATCCCACTCAAAACAAATCTGAACTAGCGCTTCTCAATGCGCAAATCACGCCCTTCAAGAGAAATTGCCGCCGAAAAGAGAGCAAAAGCACTAGTGAAAAATGGAGTAGAGGGAGATAACTGTCGACGTGGAGCTAAGAAGCATGGGAGCTGCTGATTGAAAAACACAAACAGTAACAAATACCCATATCTTTGCCTTAAAATCCGCCAAATACGAGACCAAAGCCGTGTCACCAAAGAAACGTGCAACCTCCTCCAAAGTTGCATGATCTCTGCATGTGATTGGCCAAGAAAGCTTCCAGCACACAAGCTTCATTGTGCTCAATCGCATGAGATCCAACTATCGTCCTCCACCATTCAAATCTCCATCCTTCCAAAAGAAGAAAGAGCCATCAATGCCGCTAATTGAGGAGCAGAAGAATGCCAGAGGAGCAGCGGAGGAGGTGGGTGGCGTTGTTGGAGCCGAGGGTGGAGGTCAGTAAACCTCCCCACTACAAATCCACCACCAAGAAGCCTCTTTTCCACGTTCACCACACCAAAGTCGTACAACTAAAGGCCAATGTTCAATCTACAAATTGCAAGCTCAGAAAATGGTTTCCATTGCAATAATAAACAATTGATGCTCGGCAAACAAGAAATTTTGCCAAACAAGAAGGCCACCAAATCAAATCACAGAGTTCAAAGAAGACTGTGATGGATAAAACTGCCAGACAATCTATTAATAATTTTATCAGAAAATATGATTGTCTCGATCGTGCTCAGGTCAAAATGACCTAGGTACAACAACAAAAATTTGCCTCAAATTTTGACAGCGTCCAAATTGAAAATATTTTATATGAAAATGGGAGTTTTTGAATGCTCTGAGCTCAACAGTGATGTCTATTTGGGCTCAAAATGCATCAAAAATCAATGACCTCCCAGATCCAATTAAAAAAAAATGCTGAAAGCTCAGATCTAAAAACCAATGTCAAATTCGATGCCAAATCTTTCATGAATAGAACAGGGGCATGAAGATCTAGAGCTCTGATACCATGTTGAAGTTGATAAACGATCAACCCCACAGCTCCCAAGAATCACTTGCATGCAAACACCTATTACAGAAGAGAGAGGCAAAAAGCTATGGAGGCAGAAATTGCCAGATCCATAGATGAGACATTCTTGATGAGCAAAAAATAGATTGCAATAATCAAAAGTGAATTCTCAAGTTAAGTTTACAATAAGAGATCATCCTTATAAAGGAGATCAAAACCCTAAAAAAGGTCTAACCTAGGTTGCATTAAAATAATTAATAAAAGAAATTCATTATTAGATGCCTAAAGTTTAGCTTAAGCAACTAGAGTTAATTAGGAAATATCTAATAACTCTAACAAAGATTTGGTTTTCAAGGCCCTACAAAATGCTTTATGTGTGAAAGGGCTGAGGAAAATGTGGATCACTTACTACTAAATTGTGCGTTGGTAGAAAAATGTTGGAGTCACCTTTAGAAAAAACTAGGTTGGGAAGGACCGTGGAACCCCTATCTTAAGGCTTTTTTCATTTCATAGCCAAGGGGAGGAAAAAGGAATTGTTTAGAATGCATATGGAGAATATGCCCCTCAATTGTGATATGGGATTTCTGGAAGGAAAGAAATAGGATGATCTTTCAAGATAAAACAAAGACTTTAGAGCAACTTTTAAACTGAATTGATTACTCCATTGAAGAAGTGTTGAATGCAGTAGTCTTTAAAAAAAATTATTAAATAGTGTTTTCATGAAAGTAGATATGGCAATTCAAAATAAGTGGCTAGGGATAAAAATTGGGAAAGCTGGAGATTTAGGAAGGATAAACTCTAAAGCTAGGAAAAGGGTGGAGACAAAGTGGGAGGCTCTTGATGTAGGTTGGTTAAAGGTAATTTTTTATGGAGCCTCAAAAGGAAACCTGGGGAGCTTGGGTGTGGGATGCATTGTAAGGGATAATTTTGGAAATATAATGGCTTATGGAGCACTAAAATTGAAACATGGAACAAACAATGAGGTAGAATTCCAAGCTCCTATGTTAGCTTTTAAATTGTATTAAAAAGTGTGGAGGGAGGAAGGTTATTTTAGAAGGAGATTCTATGATAGTGGGACAAGTAGTTTGTAAAAATTCAATCCATGCCTGGCATCTCTAAAATTTTCTGGAGTATAAAGTTTCTCATGTGTTTAGGGAAGCAAATCGGGAGGTAGATGTTTTATCAAATTGGGTGGTAAGTTTAACAGAGGATGGAAACCCAATTTATGAATTATGTAGTCGTTGGGAAACCATAGATGAAGTAGAAGGAGGGGGTTTTAATAAGGGACTTGTTTAAGGCAGATGGAAACATATGAGAATGGATGGAGTGAAAATGAATGTCAGTAGATATAAAGATTGTCAGAAAAGAGATGGGAAGATTGAGAAGATCACCAATAATGACCTTCGTTATGAGAAGTGACGACAACTTGCTAGTTTGAAGGGTGAGAAGAAATGATGGGTCAGTGACTTAATGAATAAGGCAGAAAAAACATTATAAATTAATGTATTGAGGTAATCAAACTACCTAAATAGTAAAAGGGACAGATTTGTGAGAAAATGGAGGCAACATTTACATTTCAGACAAAGTGTCAGTAGAAGGCCCTTTTTGGACTTGTGCAGGATAAGCGGCTAAAATTGCTAGTGAAATGCCCAACATTGGGTGTCATAGTAGCGGTGAAAGTGACAACTGGGGAGCTTTTCCAAAACTCCAAGCATCATTGGAAAATTAACATCAACATTGCGATCATAGTAATGGCATGGGGACTGGAAATTGTGAGGCCAATTGAGGAAATAGAGTGGGTGATGAGGAATTTGTTCTAGGATGATTTAATAGTAGGGATAGAGTCTCTTCTAGAATGGGCTTGGCCGGGAAAAGGATTTGATCATAGTCAATGCTTTGAAGACTATGAGGAAGGTCTAAAAAAAGGGGGATATGGATTTCTATGGTGACCGACTAGCATTGAAAAAAGAAATGTAAAAGGACAAAGCAAAACAAGCATGGTCCATATTCAAGATGGAAATTGAACTTTTTCTGAAGGAGAATGGGCAAAGAGTAAGGGGTTTCTTCATAAATTACCCTAAGAAAAGGAGGATTGTTGGAGCAAGGAGAATTAGTGGGATAGTAAAGGAAAATTTTTGGGTAAGGGTGGAAGATGTTTGAAGAAGAAGAAAACAAAAGGTAATTTTGTTGAAGTTATTGGCGATGAATTGTTAGATGCGGCTAAGGGTGCAAGAAGGTTTTTTGTGTGTCATGGAAGAAGCTAGACAGGAAAGACATTTATCAAGGAGGTTTTTGACAAAGCCAAGGGCATTTCAATGGCAACAAAGAAATGGAGAAAAGACATATTTGTAGAAGACGACCGTGAAGACAATATCAAATGACAGAGGAAAAGCAAATTTTGCATAGTCAATGTTAAAGTTGATGTAATAGATGTCTTTTAATGCCTTGTTGATGTATTTGATAAAGCAAAAATATTACAAGCTAGGATATATCTAGATAGTCTTTTCCGTGTGAGAGGTGGAGGGATAAAATAAGAATTGTAAATGTAATGGGATCAAGTAGATAGCAAGTATGTGAAAGAGATAACTTTTTATGAAGCTTGTAAGTAGTTATGTAATGTTTTTATCTTAATATTAATACAAAAAACTTATTACCAACCAAAAAAAAAAAAAAATTTAATTCTTTTATTTAATTAATTTCTCAATTAATTAAATATAATTAAATATCAAATTTCTTTATAAAATTTCCATTAAATTAAATCATTAAATTATATTTTAATTTGATTTAATTATAATAGAAAATCACCACATACCCACAAAACCAAAAATGATAACTCAACTGAAGGCAATGAACATAATCAAACTCTAGGGTCAAAATCACAAATTCACGTCACTTGACGAATTCAGATGGGTAAACTAACTCAGATACTTGTCCTATTTTCTAGGAGAATTAGCTTAGGTTAGGATTTGGACTCAAGCGTTATCTCCCCACTTATACTATTGAAATACTACGATAGGGTACACTCATCCTGGCAATTTAGGGAAGTCGATACCTGGTACCTGCAATCTACATAAAATCCACGCATGTACAAACACAATATTCTAAACTATATAGGAAATCGTAGGAAGTGGTGCATCGTGTAGATCTCGACTAGTAGGTGACTGCAACTCCCTTCCTCAACCACATCAGAAACATCAAACATAACGAAAACATACATGCACACCATTCACATGCAAGTATGGGATAAGTCTCCATAGAAATCATTCATCTAACTAACATCATTTAATAACTGGAATAACTGGCACTAAGTACCTCAACATATATATACATACACACACACACACACACACACACACACACACACACACACACACACACACACACACACACACACATGTATGTATGTATGTATGTATATGTATATGTATATGTATGTATATATATATATATATATATATATATCTATATGTATGTGTATGTGTATGTGTATGTGTATGTGTATGTGTATGTGTATGTGTATGTGTATGTGTATGTATGTATGTATGTATATATATATATATATATATATATATCAACTAAGTATGAAATACAACTAATCAATTTTAGTAATGCAGCACCGCTAATCATAAAACATTATAATAGAACATGCCTAAAAGAATCCAGTCAAAACAAATAAGAAAAGTCAAGTAGTGGTAGGCATTACACAATGAGCTAATATATTATAAGGTCTCCACCTAAACACCCTCTTAAACAAATCTACTAAACAATAAAATTAAGACAATATTAAATGAAGTTTATGTTTGGAATTTATTTTTTTGTGAAGATTAGTTGCTTGGAAGATTAAGAATGACAATTTTGAAAAATATTTACCAAAGGCAAGAGAAAATGGTTTGTAGGTTTATAATTAAACCCCCTCATATTTTCATATGCTGAAGTAAAAGAAAATTAAAAACCAACACACCTAATGTAACAAACAATATTTTATTTACAAAATAAAAAAATGCTTAAAATAAATGGCTAGCCCCGCTACTTTGAAGACTAATAAATATTTACCATTTACTACATTGTTGAGAGGAAAAATGATTTCTTTAGCCATTAATTTCATTGCTTAAAGGACACTAAATAAAGCTTTACCATTTCAACGGTGAAAAGATAAATCATTCCTTCAACACTAAAAAACCTCATTAACTTATTAAAAACAAATAAAAAACAAAAAAGTTGCTAGGAATTTTAATGTAGTGGATGACGTAAAGTACATCATAAAAATTCACCATAATTCACCAATTCAATTTTGATTCTTGCATTTTAAATGTAAACATATTTTTAAATTATTATTCTCTTATTACACAAAAGGAACAAACATCTTAACAAGTACTAATAGAATACTAAAGATAAGTGAAAATGCTCACCTCAAAATGCAAAAATAACAAGGCAAAATTTGTACCATACAACTTGTTTTCATATCTAATTGTTTGAAGACAAAACTATTCACTGATATGCATCCAATTCACAAAAAAAAAAGGAAAACATTGTCAAAATTAGTTACGCACTTTGACAACTCACTTCGAAGATAACTCAGGATTAATCATTTCTCCTAGTTTCTTGATGGTGACTTTAAAGCTGAGGATAGTAGTTCAACTATAATATTTGGAACAAAAAATATTTGATCATAGAAAAGTTAAAGACACTTTGTAATGTTTGAAAAGTTGGTGAAATCAAGAAGAATGTTCATATTTATGAAGAGTCAAGGGGTTTCAAATTGAGGTAACATCATTTCTTGAATCATTATTCAATTGAAGATGTGACAATAGTAAGCAAGGTTCTCAGAACCCTTCTTCCGATCTATGCAATCAGAGTGTCTGTTATTCAAGAATTTGAGATGTCCATGTTTGGTGAAATAAAATTCTTTGTTGGATTGTAGATCCAACAGAAGAAAGATGGTATCTATATTACTCAATCCAAATATGTCAAGTAGATATTAAAGAAGTTTGGAGTGGAAGATTTAAGACCAATTGGAACACCTATCTCTACTAGACATAAGCTTTCTAAAATGATGATTCCAAAGAGGTAAATCAAACGACATACAGATTAATGATTGGAAAATTGTAATATGTGGTGCACAGAAGGCCTGATATTGCAGCAATTGGTATGGTGGCAAGATTCTTAACAAATCCCAAAGAAAATCACATAATGGCAATCAAGAGAATCATGAGGTATTTGAAGGGTACTGAAGACTATGGATTATGGTACAATAAAGGAGGCAATTTGGATTTGAAAGCATTCACAAATGTTGGTTGGGCAGGAAGTGTTGATGACAGGAAGAGCACCAGTGGTGGAGCATTCTTTCTTGGTAAAATACTAGTGTCTTGGACAAGAAAGAAGCAAAATTGTATTTCTCAGTCTACAACATAGGCAAAATATGTGACGACAGTAGCTAATTGTTCCAATGTTGTTTGGTTCAAGCAACTATTGGCAAGTATGAAGATAGAAATCAAGGATCCAGTGGTTACATTACGCGATAACACTAGAGCAATTAATATATCAAAGAATCCTGTAATGCATACCAAGACCAAGCACATTGCTATAAAATATCACTTTTTGAGAGAATTGGTACAAGATAAAGAGGTAAGATTGGAATATGTGAATACTAAAGAAAAAATTGCAGACATATTCACTAAGCCATTACCTAAGGATGCATTTTTGTATCTAAGAGGTAAGTTAGGGGTCATTCCCCTATCTGAAGCTCACTAAATGAAGTTTAGTGATGCATCAACCATAGCACGTTCAAGATTAGTCAGTTGATGTAGTATTGAAAAGGACACATTGTATATGAATCAGTACATGAGGTACACTAATATTATCTAAATATTGTCTTTGGCATGAGATGTCAAAGAGGGAGAATTTTTTGTCATATCACAAAAATTTTGTTTGAATATGTCAAAGAGGGAGAACTTGGTCTGATATCAATAGGCAGAGTTTTGATGACAGAGGGAGAAACTAAAGGTAGAGGGAGTTCTCATGGATGAGAATTAGAATGAAACTAAGGATATGTTCCTTACTTTATTCTTGCTCTAAAAATTTCATTGTATTATGACATGTTGTGTTGTCATCAATGCCAAAGAGGGAGATCGTTGAAAATAATTGGTTAATTGTGTATTGTCTTTGATGTTACACAAAATGTCATATCATTGCCAGTTAATGTATGTCGAGCTCACTCAAGCAATGAAGACAATTTCTCATGTCTATCAAGCATTCCAGACTTTTCCAAGCTCAAAGGTCAGTAACTACTGAGTTCACTTGGGCATCAAAGAGAAGTTCGAAAAAAATGAGTGTTAACCAAGCTCATTTGGTCAATGAAGGAAAGTTCGATGGAACCATTGTTAACTGAGCTCAATTGATTACCAAAGGAACTTTGTGAATATGCAGTGTTAATTAAGCTCACTTGATTAACACAAGAAAATTGTTTATGAGTTAGTGTCTACCAAGCAGGGTCAACTAACGAAGGATTTTCTTGTTTTGGCATATTGAGTTCAATTAATTTGTTTGTTGGTTCTAGCCAATCGAGGAGACGAATATTAAGTATTCTATGTTGTATTTAAGCTGACTTGACAATGTGTAAAGATATAAATATAAGGCCAAGTTGAGGATTGAATGTGTGAAATAAATAGAAGATTTGAAGATGCTCAAAGGAAGTGAATTAGAAGTATAAGTAGAATCTCCTTGTCGAGCTGCAAAGATACATTCAATAAGAAAGGATCGAGTATAGAAGCCAAAATTGAGATTTGTAATCAACAATTCAGTTGCATCATAAATTAGGTCATTTCATTGTTACTTTCTAACCATTGTAGCAATGATCTAAATCTCTTAACAGAGTTGGCTTAACATCTATTTGTAAATCCTCCTATAAGGTGGCATTTCTATTGAAGTGTCTAAAAGACCTCTAACACAATCACTCCTAATAGGGTGATTAAATCCTCTAATAGGGTTACACCTAACAATGTATTTTATAACCTTTAATAGGGTTGGCTCCTGACAGGGCTCACTTCAAAAGAGTGAAAAATAGTAACTAGTTGCAATTGGTGTTTTATCCCAAATTGTTAAATCTTGGTCTCACTTGTGTTCATGCTATTTCTTTTATGTGCATGCAACTAAGTTAAGTAATATTAATCACATATAATAACTTAAGATTTTCATGTTAAGTAGTTGTTGAGTTATTTCAGTGTTTGTCAAGTTACAACATTTACTAGTGTAAACCGAGTGACTGTGTGTTTATCGAGCATCAATATTTTCAATGAAGTTTATTTTGACATCTAAGGGATCTGAGATTTTTTTTTTGTGGGAGGTGATTCACCTTCCCCCCCGCCCCACCCACACCCCCCCCCTCTTAGTTACTCCTCTTATATTTCCAACAATTCATACCTACCAAGTGTAGATTCTAATGCCTAAGATAAAAATGAGAAGTCCTTTGCTAATGAAATTAACTGGGGGTTACAATCACATCTTTGAAGAACTTCATTATTCATGACAAAATCAGTTCTAGGCTTTAGCAATTGTAAGCCTTATCACAAAATATTGTTAGAACTATCCAATTTTCTAAGCACAAAAGATAGGGATTTTGTAAAACTACTTTAATCTACTCAAACATAACAAGCTCCTACCATAACATATGTCTTTTTCTTTTCTATTGTATAAATTTGTCATAAATAACATGACTAGATTAAATTTTTTTAAATGATAATTTTATGTTTCCTACATTTTGTTCACAAGAACCTTGTAACTTAGGAATTTTATGAGATCATAGAAAACATTTCGAGAAACAAAACTTTCATCAAACCTTTGCACTTAAAAACAAAATCAATCTTTTCAAACATGAAATAAATTAGATATTTCTGCTACCTTAGGAAAATTCTATAAAAGTTAAACTAAAATAATTCAAATGGATACCTTGTGAGCTTAAATTTTTCATTCGAAACATATAAAGTTTGATATTTCATACCTTATTTTTGCAGTGGACCAATTAAGCATGTAAACCTTAGTGTAGCTCAATTTTCCAAACAGACAACTGCTAAAAACAAAATCTTAATATATATATAAGGAATTATAACATAAATATGTTAAATAAAACCCAATATTAAGGTAAAGGAACAATAATAGACCCATAAAACTAGCTACAAGCAAGACATATGCTAGTAAAATTATTGCTTGAATCAACCACATAGACCTCCATATAGTGGACATCATGTTCATTTCATTCCCTAGGTATTTCGACTAGGATGAAACTTCCCACAAACTATAACTTACCTCTGCCTCTACAGGAATGAGACTTGGCAGCTGTTTCCTTTAGATAAAGAACATTTTTGCCAACCTTTAAATTTGAAAACTATAGAGAAGGTGGTGTGATTTTCAAGGCAATATTTTTTAATAATTTGAGAGCTACAATAATAAATACATCATGTACCATTATGCATAAAAGAAAAGATAAAAGTTGTATTTGTAAAAATGTGAAGTACCAAAGCCCTCAAGGATACTTAAATACAGTCATTACAATGCCAAAATTTCTTTAGGTTTTGTGATGAGTGACTATTTTTTTTAGTGTCAGACATAATCTAGTGTCCAACATCATAATTCTAGTGATTTCTTAAGTAGAATAACCTATTGGCTAATGGTGTGATGCTGATAGCCATCAATAGTAGATTTTATAGTAAATACTACAGTTAATGTGTATGCATAAGAAAAATGGCTTTGTTAAATACAAGTGGCAACAAGAAATAACATTCATGAGGATGAATAGAGAATGCAAGTAATGATCTAATGTTGATAGCTATCATGATCACTCTAAACTATGATCAGTAAATAATCTTTTGGTAGTTATTTTTAGGTGTGAGAAAATATCCAGTTGAATCAACCTCACTAAAGAAGCCTATTGGGTACTTATATATATAACTTTCAAATGTGAGGTTACATTAGAATTATGAATAAATAACTTTATCTAAATTAGAATTCTTTTGATAAGGTTTAATTTCATAATCTAAGGTAAAATTAAGCTATAATTATAACAAAATTAAAACTACATAGATTAATTAAATTACATAATTATTTAATTTTAAGGTTTTAAAAAAAGCAAAATATTATTTTACATTATTCATTATTATTAAAAAATGTAGAATAACTATAACACATCTATTAATATTTTAATCAATAATATTATGATTGTCATCGTCATTTAATTTTTAAAAAAATTCTATGGTTATTAAATATTTTTATTAGTTAACTTTTAATACAAGTTTAACAATTGTAATTAATGATTTAGGAGCTAGAAATTTTGAATAAGAGAAATATTTTCATTTGATCACATAAGTTTTTAATGATATAAAACTTATACACGTAAAATTATACTTTTATAAGATAAAATAGGTTCTCAAATAATAAATATAAATGATTTAGTTTCTCTCCCTTCCTCTCACTCATTCTCTATTTAATTATCTCGCCCCCCACTATCCTCATATTTACATCTGTCTTCTATCTCTAGCACATCTCTCTTTGTCAAATCATTCACCTCTCTCCCACCTCTCCTTCATATTTCCTCTCCATCTAGCTCTCTCCACAACTCTTTCACCACTCTTACTATACCACTCTCCCTTGTTCTCACTTGTTATCTCCACTACTCTCTATATCTACATATCCCCCCCTCCTATTTCCATTTTATCTTTTCACCTATCCGTCTTATTCCATACTCTCTTTCTCTATACCTCTTCCAATTTGCCCCCCTCTCTTTATCCCTCCTCCCACTTCTCTCCACATCCCTCTCCATGTCCATGTATCCATCTTCTTCACTATCTTTATCCCTTATCTCAATCTCTCTTCCCTCCTCTTCTATTGCAACCATAACATCATATTATTAGAAATGAAGTCTTATTATCTTCTCCCTTCAAAACTTTTGTTTCAATCATACTTAACTCTATAAATAATAAATAAAATACATAATTGATTTGTAATTATAACTTCTCTATTTAGATTCTTATTAGAAAGACAACATCAATTATTATTAAATTGACCAATAATTGACCTCATCATCTACACAAATCTGTGCAGTAAATAGACTAAATATTTTTCTCACTTACCTAAGATCCTTCTTGGGAGCACCCATTAAACATCAAAGTGTGTTAGAAACATTAATCTTCCCTTGGATGTATTTAATAGGAATATTCCAAGGATCCCTAAATGTAGTTTGTCCTATTGTGCACATGTGGAAGACATGTCATTACTTGTCTTTTATTCCACATGTGAGGACAACTCATTTTTATAATTCCTTTATTAAGAAATTTAGTTTATTCTCTTTAAGAGGATCTTGACACTTTGCACACACCTATTATGAATGTGGCATTTATAGAAATGAGAGTTATACATGCAAACACATGCAACTCCTTTTTCATCTCTTTAAAAAAGATGCTCCTCTCTCTTTCTTCTTTACACATCACTTTGATGTTATTGTATTGAGCTATTTTGCTCCACCTCTCTCTCTCTCTCCCCTCTAAGCATTTGCCTTCATTCATAATACTCACAAGGAGTTTTCTTTGCTTTCCCCTTATAAATCTTTGTCTCCATTGTTGAACTATCTTGGTGTATGTTCTTGGATTTTGTTTATTTCACGGTAACATTGTTTCACACTAAAGAACTCCCAAACATTTTTGGAAAGAACTCCAACCAAGGAGAAAAAAAACTGAAAATAATAATATTACTGCCACCCAATGGTTTGAATATGCTAAGAAACTTTATGAACAAGAGGGTGGAGTGGGACAACCACCTTTGGTCAATGATGATACAAATCTTTTCACTGTGCAAGAGATAGAGGTAGGGATTAAGAAGTTAGGTGGAGGTAAAACAAAAGACCTTGTTGCGCTCCAAGCAGAATATCTGAAGTGGGGTACGAAAACTCTTGCATCACACATCACTGAAATTTTTAACAAAATTTGCCAAGAAGGGTTTCTGAAAGATTGGTCAATCAACCTTGCAATACCACTTTTTAAAAGTGGTGATGTTAACAATCCCTCCAACTACAGGACTATAATGATCAATCCCCTCTTTGCTAAAATTTTTGGCAGCATGATAGAAACTATGATCAACAAATGGGCAGAAGAAAACCATAAACATGCTAAAGGGCAAGTTGGTTTTAGGCCAAAGCACTCGACAATGGATCACTGTGTCACTTTGAGACACATTATTGAAAAAGAATGGGAGAAAAAGGAAGAGGTATTTTGTTGCTTTGTCGACTTTAAAAAAGCTTTTGACACCATCCCGAGAGACAAGCTTTGGTTTAGGATGGAAGAATTGGGGATTCCTATGCATCTCAGAGCTGCTGTTCATAAGATGTATGAAGAGGTGAAAGTTAAAATCAGAACTTCAGATGACATTTCAGAATGTTTTAGGAGCAATATCGGGGTCAAACAGGGCTGCCCTTTATCTCCTACTTTGTTTGGTTTATATATTGACAAACTGGAAGAGTGGTTAAACATGCAAAAGGGTGAAGGCATTCAGCTAGGTGAATTTGTTATAAAGCTACTCCTATATGTGGACGATCTCATTTTAATTGCCAAATTTGCCTATGGTTTGCAAGATCATCTATCTTCTCTTGAGCGCTTTTGCGAAATGGTGGGGATGCAGGTCAATATCAGCAAGACTAAGGTTATGATTTTCTCTAATAATAAAAAACAACACCAATATGAATTTTATTACAATGGAAGTGTTCTTGAAAAAGTTGCGGAGTATAAATACCTTGGCATCAATTTCAACAAAAAATTAAATTGGTCTAGCTGCAGGTATAAAAGGATATTAGGTGGGTGGAAGGCTTTTTATGCTCTTTATAATAGGTGCCGTGAAGTAGAGTTGTGGGATTGGAAAACTATTCAAACCTTGTTCGGTCTTTTTGTGCTACCAATTGTTCTTTACGGGTGTGAATTATGGGCCAGCAACACTACTATAGCACAATGGAAACAAATCGAAAGAATCCAAAAGCGCTTGATCACAAGCAAGTTTAAAATCAAAAGCACTATTCTATATGATATCATGCTAAGTGAAATGGGGGCTACTCCTATTGAGGCACTTGCTATGGTTCGCCTTCTAAGTTGTCTAAAAAGAATCGAAAAAATGGACGAGGATAGATGGCCTAAAGTGGTCTTTAGTGACGCACTATGTCAGCGAAAAAGGACATGGATGCAACAAAACATCAAATGGATGAGTAAATGGAATATTCAATTCAATATGTGCCCCACAAATAATAAAGAAATAAAGGTCTTTGTCATGGAGAAATTCTACAAGAGAAATTAGGGAAGCGAGATCGGAAGGAAGAAATTATATTATATAAATGAGTTCAACCCCGCTTGTGATCAACTCCAAAAAGCATACATAGGAGCCAACATTTCTTGGAGGGCTAAAATTCTTATTGCTCAGTTGAGAACCAACTCTCACCAACTTCGTTGTGAGACTGGACGTTGGAAGAGGCCAAAGGAGGCTTGGGAAGAGAGAATTTGCAGATTCTGCAATTATGAGAAAGTGAAAACTGAACATCACTTTATTTTAGAATGTGAAGCCTACAAGAGTAGTAGAGATAAATTTGCGGACACTATATGTGACAGTTCTTGGCATAACCTATTCAACGAAGAGTACATTGAGCAATTGGGTGGACTCATCATCATCCTGCACAATCAACGAACATTGTTACTTAAGTTTGCTTGAGTTGTCTTGCTGTCCCATAGGCTATTTTTAACCTCGTGGACGTTAAATTTTTATCTATCTGTCTATCTAAACTTACTTGGATTGTTTTCTTTCGTTGCTCTATCTTATCGTTTCTTACATAGTGCAATCCCTTGTTTATATTATCTGCCCGCCATTTGAATCAATTGCTACTTGTTACCAAAATTTCCATGCGTGGCTTTTTCTTCGGGAAAGGCATTCCGAACTCGAGGTTTTTCGGAAGGAGCAGAGCACGCTATATACAACGGCCATTTAGGTTTTGTTTAAATTCCCTCCAAGAAGCCTTCAAAATGAAGAATGAGACGAACATCAGGAGATGAACTGTTATTGTGCGACAATGTATAAAATCCAACAATTCTTTACCACCTGCAAAACCTACAAAATTTGTCCCATTTCGTTAGCATGTAACCGAGATATTGGAGTCTTAGATCCCTCTAAAATCCCAGAATTTTTCCACAGCAGGGTCAAAGCTGCGGGCAGAAGCTTTTCCTACACCTCTCATGCGTCAAAATTTCAAAATTCTTATAACAACTGTAGCAATGAGAATATGACTGCCCCGCCTAGATTTGGTAGAGCATGGATTAACACAACAGGCGCAAGCTTTGGGTCTGAGGGCGAACCCGATAAATTTAATAACGGGGAGCCCGTTGTGTTTGCGAGGTCTAGAAGGGCCAAGAAAATAAAGTCTGTTTGGGTGTGTGAAAACTGTGGTGAAGAATTTGGACAGTGGTGGGGAAGGTGCCCTACTTGTAGGAGGGGTGATGCTCTAAGAAAGTTTAATGAAGCTCCGCTTGAGGGCGGGAGTGGAGGAGGAGCAGGGAGTAGAGCGGCCGAGGCAAAAGTTGCAAGTTATAGAGATGTTCATTCTGAAAAAGGATGGTTGTCTTCTTCTTCATCTTCTTCTGTATCTGATTCGCAACCAGAGACTTTGTCCAATGTCAATAAAGGGCTCATTGGAAAACAATTTCGGCTTCCTTTGTAAGCTTATTCTTTTCTTACTACTTTCAGTGGCTTGTTGCAGTGTATTGCTTCAAGTGTGTGTTCTGGAATCAACTGGGCAGTATTTAAGTTGTCTGTAGTTTTCAACGTTATTTACTTCTTCTTTTGTTATGGCAGCTAAAACATCTCCAAATCTTAAATAAAATACCATGAATCTGTTGGCTTCTTTTATAAGCTTTTATATTGGTATAGTAGCGAAAACCTCTAAATTCGGAAAAAAGACCGCTTGAATATTCACCTAAGCTGCAAGCTTTTCTCAAGTTCTTTCTTTCTTACCCCATCACGGTAGAAAAAGTCTCTAAATTGAGAAAAACGAAATTAACGACTTCCTCTGTTTCTCTAGTTCTTTGTAGTTACTCTATTTTCATCATAGTATACAAAAACATCCAAATTGAAATAAAGAATTGACGTTTTTAATGGCTTACTTTGAAAACTTTTCTCTGCTTTATTTTTACCGCGTTACTTTTTTTCTTTGTAGCCCCCAAAAAAAATCCGAAGTTGGAAAATTGGCCTCCTCTGTATTATCTGCCCTAGTTCCTTCTTACTAAATCACTTTTATTCTTCATTGTTATAACAAAAATACCTTCAATTGAAATATGTAATGCGTTTCACTACTATTTTACATGTATTATCTCTGAACTACTAACAAATAATTGTCAAATTGATTAAAAAACATGTTTTCTTGTTTTTGATTTGGTCAGACCTACCAAAACCTTTATCTTTCGTTGGTAGTGTTGCAACATTGAATCATTTTCTATAATTTTAATTTATCCTAAGTTAAGAATTCTAGATGAAAAATGCTGAGACATGCTCAAAAGGTCAAAATCTAGGACACACATTTCAAGTAATATAAAAGCTACGAGGTAAATAGAAACAAGTTTTCTTATAGGTTTGATAAGGGAAGTCTCATAAAATCAAATTGATTCGTGCTAACAAATTTACTTATAGGCGTTAGAGCAGAAATCTCATAAAATCAAATTGGATTTGTGCTTGCAAGTGACTTAAAAAACTATCTTTAGCACCCAATCAGTATTGATTAATTCCCTCTGATCTCACTACATCTAAACAGAATTCTATGTGATGACATTCTTCATGCTTGAGCAGGTTTGGGTTCACAATGATCTTGTTCATGACATCAAAATTTAGTAGTAAATTTGAAGAAGGTAAAAGGAGTAGGCCAGGCTTAAGTTCCTTTTATGCTTGTAACTTTGTTTACATCCAGTTTTATAAGTGAGTTTTATATTGGTGTTTTCTCCACATCAATTCTGCTTAGCTCGCTAACTCTTTCCATAGCTTTAGTAATTGTTATTCCTTGTGATCCATTCATTTTAGAGCTCCCTAGCCTTTTCATTCTTTTAGTATTTGTAATTTTTGCAGTCCAGGGTTATCAAACTTTTAGGATCAATTTTGTGAAATATTTAAGGTTTAATTCATTTTCTTCAACCATCCATCTCTCAAGAGTAGTCATGCCTTCAATGATCCATCTCTCTTGAATCGTATTATGTACTTGCATGTATGGCACTGGCTAAACTTTTGAATTCCTTAGTGATTTCATTGATGAGCCTTTGAGATTTGCTGGGGGCTACCAAGAATATAGAAGAGCATCTTGTAAAGAAGATGGTTAGCAATGTAGATTATTGAAAGCATTCATAAGAGTCTGGTCCATGTCTAAATTACCCCACTGTAATAAGGCGGCTTGTAAATCCAACAGACTTGTGGGGAGGTTCCGGTGTAAAGTTTATAGGGTACATCGAGAGTAACCTATCGATTCCATTGTACACAATTTTCTGCTTACTCATTTTCAGAATCTGTGTAGAACACTGACTAAATATATTGAACAGAAATTAACTAAAATCTTTGATTTGCCTGCAGTATCTATTGGACAATATGATTAAAGGTTTGTCACGCGGGGGCTGAAAATTCTAATAACCCACTTCAGCTCCTTTGCAAAGTCTCCCACCCAAAGAATTGTTGCTCTTAGTTTTCAGGCAAAGATTGTAAACTTTCTATAGCCTTCAATAAACAACTTTCAGTGGTAAGCTTCCCCATGAAAATGTGTGGTTAGTCTCCTCCATGGGACCTCGCCCTTAAAGATTCAAGGGAGACACTTAGGTTAGTATGTTTGTTTGTTAAGGTTCTTTGTTGGGACTATTTTCTATGAATTGGTTAAGTTTTAGATATATAGAAAAATAGATTTTACACATTAGCAAGTTATCCAAAATTGATAAGAAATTAGTCGAGGTTTTTATATAGCATGTACGTAAACTAACCCTAAGCCAAGACTTTTCTAATTATAAAACTAGTACTTCCCAAAGGCCACTTGTAGACACTGACAAAAGACTCGTAGAAAGCTTGGGTTTCTTTTTGCTCTATATTGTTTTTGCTTTGAAATCTTGCAATAAAAACTCCTCAAAGTTTTGGCAAAAACTTGGTGATTTTATGGCGATATATTGGCTTTTCATAAGAAAAGGCAAAGACGCATCAAGAAATAGTGTAATTCTTTTTTACAAGGCGTAGCCCCCAAACCCCCACTTCTAGTGCGCGGGTGGAGATAATTTTTTTCCGTGCCTCTTCTATTGTTGGGTTTTTTCTCACATCCAACATCTTGCGCAACTTATCTTTGCTGCCCGTCAAACCCATTAGGGCCTTCATTTCCAAACCCCCATTAGTTAGTGAGATCTTTTTTCATATAAGGATTTTGATTACCATGAGGGGGTTTGGGAGTGGCTACCAAAATCAAGAACTTAGACAATTAATTTTATCACTATCATAATAACATTGATCAATGATGAAATATCATACTATTAGCATCCAAAGTTCAAATGTGATTATTAGAAATTTAGATCTTCTCCCAAAGTTTTAACTAGAAGAGGGAAGAGGAAGATGCAGAATTTTTAAATATGCAATTTATGAATTATGTTGAATCATGACCATGTTCAAAGGAAATGATCATGACTTTATCATAGCTGTTAGCTAATCCAAAGTTCAAATGTGATTATTAGAAATTTAGATCTTCTCCCAAAGTTTTAACTAGAAGAGGGAAGAGGAAGATGCAGAATTTTCAAATATGCAATTTATGAATTATGTTGAATCATGATCATGTTCAAAGGAAATGAGCATGACTTTATCATAGTTGTTAGCTAACTATTATATCAGGATTCCACACGAGGATGAGATTTTATACTCAATTTGCATTTAGTGAAATCAAATTTAATAGTAAACACTTTTGTACACATTGGATACATCTTCTTGTTGATACATTTTATTTAGCTAATTGTTAATACAAGTTTGACAATTGTAATAAATGATTTAAGAGCTACAAAAATTGGATTATATATATATATATATATATATATATATATATATATATATATATATATATATATATATATATATATAATGCTAGGGTTAGGGGAATGGTCTAAAATATGTGGTGTAGTATTTATATTTGTTAACAGTGTTAAAGTTTGTAACTGCGATAGAGATTTGTATCTCTTGAAATCTGGACGTTATTACCGTTGTTGTCATCTTTAGCTAAAAAGGACACTCAAGTTTAATTTGTAATATTAAATGTAAATGACATGTGTCATTCACATGCATTGAGGCATGAATATTCGAAGAGTCATAATGAATTATAGGAGCTATGAGAATCTCAAGACCTTCGGTTATAATGTGATGAGTCTCTCCTATTGTTATATATATTCGCATCAAGCAAAGGATATTGTACACTTGAACATTTCATTATCAATAAAGATATATTTGTGCTGTGTGGCTAGGCTTTTCCCTTCATTCTCGAAGGGTTTTCCTAGGATAATTTTGGTGTTCTTTGTTTCAGTTTTCTCTCTTTCTTATTGCTGGTTATTTTCATGGATTTCTGTGCTCTAGTTTTAACATGGTATCGGAGCTTGGTTGATAACATCAATAAGGATATTTTATGATTGTTTGCATTTGAGATCTTTCTTGTTAGTGGGTCTATTTTTAATGGAGATCATGTTTTTGCCTTCTCTCATGATGATTTTGGAAACATACAATATTTGTTATCCTTAAAGAGATCTTTAAGGGAAGAAAGGTGTGTATTCTAAATAAGGAAGATAGGATAAGTTGGTGTGCAGCAACCACAGGTAAATATTCAATTAAATTGGGATATAAAATTCTAGACCCTAGGATGGATGACTGTTTTGAGGCAGAGGATTTGTGCTAGAGTAAGGAAATTCTCCCAAAGGCTAGCACATTTGCATGGTTAGCAATTCAAGGAAGAATTTTAACATGGGAGAGAACGCGAAGATTTGGTTTTCAAGGCCCTACAAAATGCTTTATGTGTGAAAGGGTTGAGGAAAATGTGGATCACTTACTGCTAAATTGTGAGGTGGTAGCAAAATGCTGGAGTCACCTTTAGAAAAAAAACTAGGTTGGGAAGGACCATGGAGCCCCTCTCTTAAGGCCTTTTTCATTTCATGGCCAAGGGGAGGAAAAAGGAATTGTTTAGAATGCATATGGAGAATATGCCCCTCAATTGTGATATGGGAGGTGTGGAAGGAAAGAAATAGGAGGATCTTTCAAGATAAAACAGAGACTTTATAGCAGCTTTTAAACTGAATTGATTACTCCATTGAAGAAGTGGTGAATGTAGTAGTCTTTAAAAAAAACTTATTAAATAGTGTGTTCATGAAAGTAGATATGGCAATTCAAAATAAGCGGCCAGGGATAAAAATTGGCAAAGTTGGAGATTTAGGAAGGATAAACTCTGAAGCTAGGAAAAGGGTGGAGGCGAAGTGGGAGGCCCTTGATGTAGGCTGGTTAAAAGTAATTTTTGATGGAGCTTCAAAAGGAAACCCGGGGAGCTTGGGTGTGGGATGCATTGTAAGGGATAATTTTGGAAATATAATGGCTTATGGAGCACTAAAATTGAAACATGGAACAAACAATGAGGCAGAATTCCAAGCTGCTATGTTAGCTTTAAATTGTATTAAAAAGTGTAGAGGGAGGAAGGTTATTTTAGAAGGAGATTCTATGATAGTGGTACAAGCAACTTGTAAAAATTCAATCCATGCCTGGCATCTGTGAAATTTTTTGGAATCTATCATGAAGGAGCTAAAAGAATTTGAGGAGTATAAAGTTTGTCATGTGTTCAGGGAAGCAAATCGAGAGGTAGATGTTTTATCAAATTGGGCGGCAATTTTAACAGAGGATGGAAACCCAATTTATGCATTATGTAGCCGTTGGGAAACCATAGAGGAAGTAGAAGGAGGGGGTTTTAATATAAGGTAGATGGAAACATGTGAGAATGGATGGAGTGACAACGAATGTCAGTAGATATAAGGACTGTCAGAAAAGAGATGGGAAAGATTGAGAAGATCGCCAATAATGACCTTCATTACGAGAAGTGACGACAACTTGTCAGTTTGGAGGGTGTGAAGAAATAATGGGTCAGTGGCTTAATGAATAAAGCAGAAAAAACATTATAAATTAATCTATTGAGGTAATCAAACTACCTAAATAGTAAACTTGAAAATATTGAAAGGGACAGATTTGTGAGAAAATGGAGGCAACATTTACCTTTCAGACAAAGCACTAGCAGAAGGCCCTTTTTGGATTGGTGCAGGATAAGCGGCTAAAATTGCTGGTGAAATGCCCAACGTTGGGTGTCATAGTGGCGGTGAAAGCGACAGCTGGGGAGCTTTTCCAAAACTCCAAGTATCATTGGAAAATTAGCGTTGACATTGTGGCCATAGTAATGGCATGCAGACTGGAAATTGTGAGGCCAATTGAGGAAGTAGAGTGGGTGATGAGAAATTTGTTCCAGGATGATTTAATAGTAGGGATAGAGTCACTTCTAGAATGGGCTTGGTTGGGCAAAGGATTTGATCATAGCGAATGCTTTGAAGACTATGAGGAAGGTTTGAAAAAAGGGAGATGTGGATTTCTATGGTGGTTGACTGGCATTGAAAAAGAAATGTAAAAGGAGAAAGCAAAACAAGCATGGGCCATATTCAAGATTGAACTTGAACTTTTTCTAGAGGAGAATGGGCAGAGAGTAAGGGTTTTCTTCATAAATTACCCTAAGAAAAGGAGGAGTGTTGGAGCAAGGAGAATTTGGGGGATGGTAAAGGAAGAATTCTGGGTAAGGGTGGAAGATGTTTGAAGAAGAAGAAAACGAAAGACAATTTTGCTGAAGTTTTTGGCGATGAATTCTCAGATGCGGCTAAGGGCGCAAGAAGGTTTTCTGTGTGTCGTGGAAGAAGCTAGACAGGGAAGACATTTATTAAGGAGGTTTTTGCAAAGCCAAGGGCATTTTAATGGCGACAAAGAAATGGAGAAAAGACATATCTACAGAAGACGACCATGAAGACAATATCAAATGACAGAGGAAAAGCAAATTTTGCATAGTGAATGTTAAAGTTGATGTAATAGATGTCTTTTAATGCCCTGTTGATTTATTCGATAAAGCAACAATATTACAAGCTAGGATATATCTAGATAGTCTTTTCTGTGTGAGAAGTGGAGGGATAAAATAGGAATTGTAAATGTAATGGGATCAAGTAGATAGCAAGTATGTGAAAGAGATAGCGTTTTATGAAGCTTGTAAGTAATTATGTAATGTTTTTATCTTAATATTAATACAAAAGACTTATTACCGACCAAAAAAATAAATAAATTTAATTCTTTTATTCAATTAATTTCTCAATTAATTAAATATAATTAAATATCAAATTTCTTTATAAAATTTTCATTAAATTAAATCATTAAATTATATTTTAATTTGATTTAATTATAACAGAAAATCACCACATATCCACAAAACCAAAAATGACAACTCAACTGAAGGCAAAGAACATAATCAAACTCTAGGGTCAAAATCACGAATTCACGTCACTTGATGAATTTGAATGGGTAAACTAACTCAAATACTTGTCCTATTTTCTAGGACAATTGGCTTAGGTGAAGAGTCTTTTTACACTACTGATTTATACTCCTCAAATTTTTTTAGCTCCTCCATGATAGATTCCAGAAAATTGCATAGATGCTAGGCATGGATTGAATTTTTACAAATTGCTTGTACCACTATTATAGAATCTCCTTCTAAAATAACCTTCCTCCCTCCACACTTTTTAATACAATTTAAAGCTAACATAGCAGCTTGGAATTTTGCCTCATTGTTTGTTCCATGTTTCAATTTTAGTGCTCCGTAAGCCACTATATTTCCAAAATTATCCCTTACAATGCATCCCGCACCCGAGCTCCCCGGGTTTCCTTTTGAGGCTCCATCAAAAATTACTTTTAACCAGCCTACATTAGGAGCCTCCCACTTCGCCTCCACCCTTTTCCTAGCTTTAGAGTTTATCGTTCCTAAATCTCCAACTTTGCCAATTTTTATCCCTGGTCACTTATTTTGAATTGCCATATTTGCTTTCATGAACACACTATTTAATAAGTGTTTTTTAAAGACTGTTGCATTCACCACTTCTTCAATGGAGTAATCAATTCAGTTTAAAGGCTGCTCTAAAGTGTCTGTTTTATCTTGAAAGATCCTCCTATTTCTTTCCTTCCACACCTCCCATATCACAATTGAGGGGCATATTCTCCATATGCATTCTAAACAATTCCTTTTTCCTCCCCTTGGCCATGAAATGAAAAAGGCCTTAAGAGAGGGGCTCCATGGTCCTTCCCAACCTAGTTTTTCCTAAAGGTGACTCCAGCATTTTGCTACCACCTCACAATTTAGTAGTAAGTGATCCACATTTTTCTCAGCCCTTTCACACATAAAGCATTTTGTAGGGCCTTGAAAACCAAATCTTTGCATTCTCTCCCATGTTAAAATTCTCCTTGAATTGCTAAATATGCAAATGTGCTAGCCTTTGGGAGAATTTCCTTACTCTAGCACAAATCCTCTGCCTCAAAACAGTCATCCATCCTAGAGTCTAGAATTTTATATCCCAATTTAACTGAATATTTACCTGTGGCTGCTGCACACCAACTTATCCTATCTTCCTTATTTAGAATACACACCTTTCTTCCCTTGAAGATCTCTTTAACTCTAGTGATACTCCTAAACCATTCTACACCACAAAAATTGCATTTCCATTTTCTTCAACATTACAAATCACCTCAATAAAAAATTCCAGCCAGTGTTAATATTTCCTACATTGAGTCATTGTTGCATTATTCATTTCAAAATCATAATCTATTAGTGGAAGCCCTTAAACATGCATCATATCAAGTTCCATGGGTTTCTGGCTGCTATCAGGTATATTTTATGTTTTTTTGCATGGCTCTTCTTATAAAATGTTATTATTTTTGTGTTACTCCAGTAGAGATTAAATAAAGGAATTGTTAACATAATAGTCACGGGTTACCTTTTATGAGCAATGAGGCTTGAAAGTACATTCAACTTCAATAACCCTAGGATTCAAAAAGTAACTAAGTACTGAAGCTACTAAAGCAATAGAAACACAACCATAGGGATAAATCAGTAGTGTATAAACCCCAAACCATATGATTCAAGTACAGGTACAAACGGCCATTTGAGAGAAACACTTGATTTAAAAATGAGGCATCATTATGACAGGGAAACTCCTGGCACTGTTAATGTTTCCTACATGGAGTCGTCGTTGCATTATTCATTTCAAAATCATAATCTATCATTGGAAGCCCTTACGCATGCATCATATCAAGTTCCATGGGTTTCTGGCTGCTATCAGGTATATTTTATGTTTATTGCATGGCTCTTCTTATAAAATGTTATTATTTTTGTGTTACTCCAGCAGAGATTAAATAAAGGAATTTTTAACATAATAGTCATGGGTTAACTTTTGTGATCAATGAGGCTTGAAAGTACATTCAACTTCAATAACCCTAGGATTCAAAAAGTAACTAAATACTGAAGCTACTAAAGCAATAGAAGCACAACCAGAGGGATAAATCAGTAGTGTATAAACCCCAAACCATATGATTCAAGTACAGGTACAAATGGCCATTTGAGAGAAACACTTGATTTAAAAATGAGGCATTGTTATGACAAGGAAACTCCTGGCACTATCATCAAGAAGGCCCCAAAGCTTCCTTATCTCAATTCTATACTTGACATTTTTAGCATCTATCAAATAGACATGCACTTGCACCATATCTTGTCCAAAAGAGCAAGTGTACATTAACTCTAGTGATACTCCTAAACCATTCTACACCACAAAAATTGCATTTGCATTTTGCCTTGGTCTCGTGGGCTAACTAGGGTTTTTCAAGGATTAGAGAGAGATTTGGCCAAGGCAATTCTAGTTTCAGGCCAATCGGATTTGATTTAGCAGGGTTTCTAGATACTTGCTATTTTTAGTAAGTCAATAGTGGGCTCAGTGATGTTGGTATTTCAGAATCAAACAGGTAATGTCTTGTTGAGACCTTACCAATGAGCTATCCCACATGATTATATGAGTCTGATTGATCAGTAATTTTAATGCCTGAAAATTAAATAATTTATTAATAAAGTGAATATTAAAGTATCTGTCACTTTATTATTGAAAGAACACTTTATTCACTTAAATGGGAGATGATATTTTAAAGACAAGAAAAAAAAGTGATTTATTCCACATCCGTTGGTCAGTTGAGAAGCCTCTAAGAAGTTTTTAAAATTAAGTGAATGGCTTGTTCTTCAATATGTTTGTTTTGTTTATTCGTTTCTTCTGGCAGAGTTCTGAGAGCTTCTTTTTTGGCTCCAGTTTCCTAAGGACTTAATTCCTCGAGCTTTGAGGCAGTGGACAAAAACCCATTGTCTGTTATTGGATATATTACTTAGGTGTTTCATTTGTGCGTCAGATTCATATTTTTAATTGTCCAATCTGACTGTAAGTTCAGCGGGTGCAATTGGATATTCTTATTGCTTTACTGAAGATTTAAATGCGATGTTCATTTCTGAAATCTATATTTTAGCCTGTTATTGTATAATATCCAATATAGTTTGTTGGATAAATTGAAATCAGCTGCATGCAAATATTTATTTAAATTTCTTTGAAGTCTTTCCGAAAATCTGGTGATAATATCTCAGCAGGATATTACAGTGATATAAGAGCTAGATTTCCTGCCAGACTGTAAGATTTCATGAGTTTCAGAATTTTATATTCTTGTTTGGGGAAAGGCTAAATATATTCAGCATATCTTTAATCTCAGAATGTTTTGGTGATTAAGTTGGGCACTTCATGGAGGAAACCATGGAATTAGTTATATGGAGAATAAACATCAGAGCCTGTGCAACTAAAGGTTACATATTTACATAGTTATTATTGAAAATGGGTGCAGTTTTTTATCCGGTATTGTGGCTCTTTTATAATAGTTTTGAGGAACTTAATATTGGTTTGGACTGTGGAGCATATTTTATTAAAAGTGATACTCTGACGATGACTATAGTATTGGCTCAAATATATGAGCATGAACCATGTTATTTGTTCAAATTCTTTGCAGAAGTGATATTTCTGTAGCTATCTGTGATAGTGTTCATGGACATAGTTATTTTGCTCACTTTGTGTTGTTTTAAATTCTGGTCATTGAGTTATGTCTCAACTCCAAGTTTGTGAGTTACCATCTAATTTTCATGTATACAAGGAAGAAGCTGTAGGTGATTATTGGTTAGTCTGGTTGCATGGAATAATCTTTAATGTGAATATTGGGTCCGCATAAAATGTGTGAGTGCAATTAAATTTGCTGTGGTTGTGCTTGGATAGAGAAAATCGGAAGCTGTATTTGGTAAAGACTGTGATAGGTATTTTGGACTGGTGGTTCCCATGAATGTTGCAGCTTTGAGATATTTACATCATAAGCCTTCATCGTGTAGTGTTTGAAGGTTGTAAGTGGCAGGTGGTGTGAACCGAAGAGAGCTGCCTTCCATATCTCTGGTTGTGGGCGTTAGTTAAATCAATATATTTTGAAGTGTTATTTCAAAGTATACAAGAATAGTGGAACAAATGCATTACTGGGTTGCTTTAATGGAATATCGTAAGCTTGAAGATAAGGTAGTATTTGCATCTGACTGACAATCGGTTTCCTTATTATGGGAGGCCAAAGTTGATTGGGCACTTATCTATGGTGAAGAGTTGTGGATTGGCTGGAAGTGTGAACCTAGAGGTCCGGAGTTCACTCTTTATTCACTAACCGAGAAATTGGTGCTACACAGCCAGCAGAAAAAAAGTAGTTGCTAAGGAATATTGGAAACAGGCTGAATGTTATTCCATTCATTTGCATATATTGATTGTTGGGTTCTTACAGCCTAGTTCAAACTTGGGCACTAAACTTCATCGTCTGGCATGTCTTCTTCTTATCAGGCCGAGGAAATCCAACAGTTGAAGCACTCTATTTAGTTGTTGTAAGATTGAGTGTTCTAGCTGGGGAAGAACTTCATCAGCCGGATGTTTTATTATTAGCACCATTTGTTGATGTACAAGTCTGTATTTGTGAAGGCTATCTGCTGTTCATAACTGAAGGTGTGAGGTGATTAAGATGACAGTGGTAGGTAATTCTTAAAAGGTATGCTGCAACTCTTGTCAGACTGAGTTTAAAACAACAATCAGATCAGAATTCCCAACTTTCTGTCGCAAATTTATAAATATCATTGTCTCAGCTGTTGGAGTAGAAATTTGTTTTTGTTCTGTTCTCTCAAATACATGTTTTTCTTTTCTGAAAACAGGCAACTGCTCAAAGCAGTTCCAAATTCTATATTATTACCATAGCATACAAACAGTATTGCATTTCAAAATACATAGCCTTGAGAAACAACTAATTAATAGTCCGAGGTTCAAATCTGCATTCTTATGAGGGCTATTTATTTGCTCTTGAGGTGCTGGGGCAGATAGAATGGTTGGAGATGATTAGGACTGATTTGTGAGAGAGTTGGATGCCCTCTGAATTTTCTAGAGCAATTGCCACTGCTGGTTTAAGTCCAGTTATTGCTGAAATTCTGATTTCACTTGGCAAGCTGGAAATTAACCTTTTCAAGGTGTTTGACTTCATTTACTCATTTGCAAGTTATAATTGGTGATGATGCTTATTATTCAGTGAAAGCCACTGGAACTACTTTTCATCTACGTACAGGCATCCGTCTTTATCTGAGTGATGTCTTTTTTGCTCTAGGAATCAAGAATCTGATTTTTGTTTCAGTGTTGGAGGACAAAGGATATCAAGTTGCATTTGCTGAGGTTAAGTGCTTGCATGGGAGAAAAACACTACCATAAGTCAACTAGTAAAATTGGCCTTAATCAATAGAGTCTATATAGACTTTCTGCTTGTCCTATTTAAGCTTTAGCACATGATTCCAATAGTACAGGTGCACTGTGGCATATATAATTTGCTTATTTAAATTTCAAAACTCATTCTTCCATGGAAAAGACCATTGTTGGCCTTTCAAAGTTCAATCAAGAACATGATGGTATTTGCAAAGGTTGTGCTTTGATAAGAATGTTAAAGGTCCTTTTCACAATATTGAAAGTAGAGCAATAGAGATTTTAAATCTGACTCTTTCTGATTTATGCGAACTGAGTGGTTTTTGGTACTATGTGATTTTTGTTGTTGACATTTCATACAGAACATAAAGTTATTGTCTAAACTCTAAGGAGTTTGATGAAGTGCTTTCTGGATTTAAAGAGTTCAAGCTCTAGTTGAGAACATATCGGAAAAAAATGATCAAAGTTTAAGGTCAGATGATGGAGGGGAATACATTGTGGAGTCTTTCAAACTTTTTGTATCGAGACAGGGATTAAGAGGGAGTTTTGTGTTATATACTTAAACAAAAATGAAGTTGCAGAAAGAAAGAATAGATCCTTTGTTGAGGCAACAAAAGCCATGATTCATGATCAAAATGTGCAAACTTTTATGTGGGTTGAAGCTTACAAACAAATAATTATGTTCAGAATCGAAGTACACATCAAGTTTTGGGTCATATGACTCCTGAAGAGGCACTCACATGTATCAATCCAGAAGTTGGTCATTTCAGAATTTTTAGGTTTTTTGTTTACATTCATGTGCCTAGATAAATGTCTAAGTAAGAACCTTTAGGCAAGAAAGGAATTTTTGTTGGTTACATTGAGTCTTTTAAAGCCTATAGGACAGTGTTCCACGGGGATGTGTCCCCTATGCTTTTTGGCTCGTACTCGTCCCGGGGACAAAACGGGGACGTGGGGACGGATTTTTGCCATCCCCAAAGCTGTCCCCTTTTTGCCAAATTCGGAGACGTCCCCGAAACAGCAAAAAAAATTTGGGCAGGAAACTTGGGGACAACCAGCAGTATCGGGGATGGCTTTGCTGTCTCCTAGCCATCCCCGAAACTTCTAGTAATCCCCTTTTTTCTAGCTAGTCGGATAAAGGCAAAACAGTAAATTCTACTTTTTGTGCGGGTCCGTAGTTGTCTTAAAGACAATAAAAATGTGCAAACCATATTTGTCCATTAAAACACTAAAACACTAACTCTTCTACTCATTTTAAGATATGATGTACTTGCTAAGAGGGAAAAAAACATAGAGCAACTGCGGTAGCAGCAGTGAGGAAAGATTGCATTTAGTATTTCTATTTACTATTTTAGTTGCACTTCTCTTTATTCTATTATGATTTCATGCATAATACTTGGAGACCTTAGGCATTTTGATTTTACTACGTACGTATGTGATATGTTATAATGTAGGTACTTAATATTTGTCATTTGATAATTTTCCATATATTGATCTTCGAAAATGTCTGTGGTGAATGGTTTATTAATGTTATGATATGCATACTTGAATTTTGTCTCTCTAAATAAAAAAAATCCCCTATGTTTTTAATCGCCGTCGCCTAAGGTCCCGTCCTCTAAATTTTGGCTTTGACCCATCCTCGTACCAAAAACACGTTCCCGTCCCCTAAAACGTCCCCGTCCCGGAAACTCCGTGGAGCATAGCTATAGGATCTACATTCGAGGACAAAAATAATTTGAAATCAGCAGGGATGTCATTTGAAGAAGAAGTGGCACTCAAAAGATCAAAAGGAACTTCTATAGAGATTGTTAGAAGAACGAGATACGTCTCAATAGATGGACATTGCTGCTCCTGATTGTCCTTTTGAGATCTAGAGGAAGTCTCTTGAATTGGAAGAATCTATTAATCCAATTGATCTCATAGAACCATCCAATGAACTTGGTAATGTTTCATTAGATAAAAAGAGACCTTTGTGGGCTAGACTCACTATGCAAGAGGCTGAACAATATGCAGCTACTCCTGGCACTTTCAAATAAAGTAAGAGACCACATAAGTTTTCAGGTTATGTTGCATCAATGAGTCACATTGTTGTACCCGAACCTTCACATTTTGAGAAGGCATCAAATGAGCAAGTATGGATAGATGCTAAGATTGAAGAATATCAATCTATCATCACAATTGATGTTTGGGATGTTTTTCCTTGGCATAAAGAAAAATCTGCCATGTCCTTGAAGTGCCTGTTCAAAATTAAGCACGTAGCTCATGGGAGTATTTAAGAATATAAAGTAAGGTTTTTGGCAAGAGGTTTCTCTCAGAAAGAAGGTATAGATTATGACGAGACATTTGCTTCTATAACTCAATATACTTCTATCATATCTATCATTGCTATTGCAGCAATTAAAGGCTGGAAATTACATCAAATGGATTTAAAGACGATGTTTCTTAATGGTGTAATTGAAGAAGAGGTGTTTATTGATTAGCTAGATGGTTTTGTGATTTTTGCGAAGGAATCTCATGTATGCAGATTGGAAAATGCCTTGAATAACCCTAAGCAAGCACCACATGCATGGTATGAGAGGATTGATCAATACTTATTGAGCCTAGGGTTCTCCAAAAATGATGCGATCCAAATCTTTACTTCAAGGTAACTAATGATAAGGCTTTAATCGTAGTTCTTGATGTTGATGATATATTTCTTATTGGAGTTGATAATCTCATTATAAAATGTAAGAAAGAGTTAGCTTCTGAATTTATGATAAAAGATTTGGGTCTCATGCATTCTTTTGGGTCTCATGCATTCTTTTATAGGACTAGAAGTGTGGCAAAGGCCTAATGAGATTATATTGAGTGAAGGGAAATATTCTATAGACATTTTGAAGAGATTTGGTATGTTGGATTGCAAGTCTATGACGGCACCTATGGAAACAGATTTGAAAAAAGTCACATGAATGTGTAGCCAGTTCAGATTTAGTAGATTCCACCATGCACAGACAGTTGATTGGATCATTGATATATGTAGTGAATACTAGACCTGATATTTGTAATGCTGTTAACACTTTAGTCATTTCATGTATGAGCCCAGGCAGATTTATTCTCTTGCAGCAAAACATATATTGAGATATTTGTGTGGTGTAGTGGGATATGGTCTAAAATATAATTCTTGTTAAGATTTGAGTTTGCAAGGCTTTTTGATTCTGATTTGTCCAGATGTGTGCCCAACTAGAAGAGTACTTCTAGTTGTTGTTTTTGTTTAGGTTCTGCTATGATTTCTTGGTGTTGTAGGAAACAGTCATATGTGGCTCAAAGTATAACAGAAGTTGAATTTATTGCAGCTTGTGTAGCAGCTCGAGAAGTAGTGTGGCTTCAAAAGCTTCTTGAAGGACTATTTGGGTAGACTTTGGAACCAATTGTGATTCACTGTGATAATCAAAGTTTTGTAAAGCTTTCTATTAATACAATATTTCACCATAGAACCAAACTTGTGGAGATTAAATGTAATTATTCAAGCGATTGATTCAAAGGAAAGCAATTCAACTCAATACATTGTACTGATGTGCAGACAACTGAGATTCTCACCAAGCCACTTTCCAGAGTGAAGTTTTCATATTTTCGAGATAAGCTTCGTATTGTGGAGAATGATGCTCTTGCTGAGAGAGAGTCTCAGCTTTAGTGATTCTTTCTACTTGCTAATAATTTATTTTTCTCTGAGACAGATATTTGATGCAAAAGCTCTAGTTACGCATTTTTTCTTTGAGATGAAGAAATTTGAGTAGAATGCCCTTGTTTGCTCTTAGCACTAATGGGAACAACCATGGTGGATGTCATGTTGACAGACTCCATGACAACATCACGTTGTGTGACTCTGTGATGTGTGCTTGTGTTTATTAATCAAATGGGAGTAACCATGGTGAACATCATATTGAATGACTCCATGATGCTATCACATTTGGAGAATCTGTGATAAATTATGTTTTCTTCACAATGGCTGTAGCCATTGTGATTGTCATGTTTTGAGAGATTCCATAACATAAGAATCAGGAAAACATATCTTGTATGCTAAGAGAGTGCTGAAGATTGATTACTGCAGGAGCTATCTTTCAAACCTGCGATTGTTACATGGACATGTAAATGGTAGTCTTTGCTATGTAAATACAATGCATTCTCTCTGCTGGTGTGATCATCAATTCCTTCTTTGAGGCTGCAAATAGTCTTCTGACTTGAAGGATACATCTATTTGTAGAGTTATGGCTCTTTGACAGTGAATGGTGAAGACTATGAAGAGTCTTCAACAGATGAAAGGTCACAGCAGAGTAGATGGAGAGTTGGATGTTAGTTTTCAATGTCAACAGCTGAAAGGTTATGCCACGGAATATGAAGAGTTGATTGTGTCTTGAAGTGGAAGTTTTGCCACTTCTTGTAACATCTGTTTCCCGTTCGACTCTCAAGCAAGATTGACATTGCAAGTCTTTCATTTTGGGATTGTATGAATTCAATGTTACGTGGGTGACTTGGTCTGATGTGCAAAGGGGAAATATTCTATTGATTCTGAAATTCTACGTCTTCAGCAAGTGTTTTGTTAGTGTCTATTGTTTATAGAAGAATACATTTTGAATTTTCTACAGGTGTTCCTTGGTTTAGTGTATCGTGATTATTTTTTCTTAGTTTACTGTCACCATTCTATATTCATTCTTGATTGTATCCACTCATTCTTCAGTGTGTGTTCAAAAATTCCGAGACAATTTTATTATAAGGAGAATATATTGTGGTGTTCTTTTAGGGTGTGCAGTTAAGGTTCGAGCCTTGTATCTGGACTATTATTATTATTCAATAAAAGAATTGTTCTTGGTGTTGCTGGGTTTTTCACCCTCAAGTTGTTTATCTGTCCTTGTGTTATTTTGAGATATCTATTCTCTGTTTATGTTATTCTGGCTCAAAAATCAACATCCTCAACAATAGGTGAGTCTGTTCCATGCATTTTCTATTCCTGGCATCTTTGGATACTTTTGAATAGTGCAGTATGATTTGATAGGAAAAAAATCTCTGCATCAGTTTGCTTGTAAATGAATATTGTATCTTTTGTTCTGTTTGTATGGTTGGACAAGGACATCTCCCAATGTTCTGCTTGTTTTACTGGCCTTGATAATTCATTTCAAGTCTGAGCATTTTATTTTGCTTTGCTGAGCTGGTTGCTTCTTTTGTTCTTATTTATATGGTACTATTGTTGTGATGGTATGGTGGTACCTCTGCTTGTGATAAGCTGATTCCTGTCACGCCATTCTGAATTTGTCCTGAATGATGTTGGTAGGTAGGAATTGGTATTTTCTTGTAATTATAGTTGTGAGAAATGGATTGTCAGTGAAGGGGTTAAATTTGTATTCTTTTGTTCTTTGCTGTGGACTACTGTGTTCATTGATTGTATTGAATTGTGCTTTTCAATGACTCCGCATTTGAGAAAAAAAATGTTTAATTTACAGGGATGGAAATTTTGGTATGGAAGTGGCACGAGTATTGGGTGGTGGCGTAATACTTGGTATGTAATTATAAATATTTTCTTGATGGATGTTATTTCCTATTCTTGAAATCCAAAAACAAATCTTTTCTTTCTAATAAAACAGATTTTTGGGACCCCAAAACTTGTGTTTTTACCCAATTAAGCTTTATTTATTTCCCCCCCTGAAATGCAGTTTAGTTCTGTAAATTTTCTTTTCATAAATGTTTATGAATGGTTTTGTCCAGGCACAAAATTGTTCTGAAGTTTGAACATATTAGTTCTGAGCAATATTTACGATATATTGCCCCTCAGACACTCTGAACTTGTATTCTGTACATGCTGTTTGAATTTCTATTTCAATCAGCACATTAGGCTCCATTCTGCCATTCCTTCAATGATGCTGCAACTTCATAAGCGCTGTCAGAGTGAAAGGAAACGTGCAGACACACAATGACAATTTCCACATAACTCAAAAGAGAAATCTATGCAAGCAAGTATTCAGAATCCATGTACAAGAAAATAGACAACTATCAAAGATGACACAAGATATAACTTGGGAAACCTCAATAGAGAAAAACTTAGTTTTAGAAGACATCTATGACTGATGTATTATTCAGAAAACCTTGAGAAAGCCCTCAAGTGGGAAAAAACCAGCTTCAAAAAACATCCATTACTCATGTATTTCCAACAATAAACACTACAAATCATCTTCACAGCGTCTATGAACACCTCTTAAACATGCAGCCTCTCCAGTGCATCCACCATGTGTCCAAGCATGTATCCCCACAGCAGATGCCATACTTCACATATGTACTCTTTAGAAGAAGAGTCAAAATCCAACCAGACAAAAACAAACAACAATCCTTATGTTTGCTTTTATAGGAAAAGGCTCACACAATACCACCAAATGGTATTACATAAAGGCATGTGACTAATGCAATAAGATTACAAAAGCATCAACCCCACAGTGAATATGGGGTCCTGCATTTTCACTTTATTATTATTTTTTAATATAAATCAAATACATTTCTTCAATATGAGATGTCAGACTAAGTATATTTCCTAATGTTACAACTTACAACACATAAAGTGGCCTCGAGAATGTTAACATGTAGCAATGCACATGCTTTTAGGATCCCATAGATGTACCACATACAATAATGAGTTAAATATTTTAAATATCATGCAAGACATACAACACCTAATTCCTAACATTTTTCCACTTGTTATATACAGTGCATAAGGGATATCAAGTAACCTCAAACATGAAGAAGGGAACAATTCCTAAAGCCACATACACCATCAAGGAATCAAAGAGCTCCATCAAGATACTTGGAAACAGTGGCTACCATCTGAGTATTAACACTCTTTATCCAAAGAAGCAACACTATCTGTCACAATGAAGTAAAAGTTCTGTGTCAACTGAAATCCCAAAAGCAAGAACTCAATCAAAAGTTATCAATATGCACTAGTAGCTGTCAGGATACACTATCCATAGATGAAGTAACAACCACATCAAGTGCTAACACATCCAACTGTCCATGCTAAAATGGTATACAAAATTTAGCAAACTCATACCATCAACATGTACAACCCGTAAGCTGCAATCACAAGCTCCATGTACAAATCTATCGAAGAAAAGCATTCACATCTAGGAGCTTCCACTGCATGGGTAATGCAAATCTTGAAAAGATCAAGGCATACTAATCTGTCGATAGCGTCATTTAGATAATAGAAGGGATAAATAACCTTATGTAGTACTAAGGAACTGTTGAACCCTTGGTATTTGGTCTTTGATTGTTGTCATTGATTTCAATAAGACATAAATGTGATCTCTCAGTCAGTTGTGACAGTCAGTTATGATATTGATACATAAAATACAAAATCAGATCTCTCAGTTAGTTAGAAAATAAAATGTGGTTATTTGGAAAGTGGTATGTGTGGTTTCCATCGCGTAGTTATCTTTTTAGTGTCTACATACATTGGCCTAAACATATTCAAAGACATTTGGTAAGGTTTCATGAAGTTACCAAAACAGTTATGGTTTCTTAACTAATCAGTTTTGGTGGATGTGCCTTTGACCACACTTAGTTTACTGCAACACCTCAATCAGTATATGTTTTTAGAAAGGTCTTTGAGCACACTAAAATGGGTCTTTATTAGTTTCTGTAAACCACCTTTATGGACACAGAAAAACTCTGTTGATCAGAAACACTTACAAGATTGTTATGGCAGTTTCAGCAGTTTTGACAGGTTTCAGTCTAATTACTGTTTGGGGTATGTAACAGTCTCAAAAATGTCAACCTCCTTTGGTTATAAGTAGAGGATACATTCCTCTAAATCATTCAACAGGTGGGTTGGAAAAATATTTAGGTTTTGAAAAGACATACGAAGTAGACCGGAAGGAAAGTTACAGGTCAAGACAGATTTTGCATGGTAACTATAATTTTTTCAAATTTGATTTTAATTGAATGATTGATGTTTGTAGGGTTTGATCAGAGGTTGAAAACGTTTTACAATCAGGTTTTTCAGTGGTTTGAATCAGTAATAATCAGATACTTTAATGGTGCACAAATAGACGATTGAGTCCGTAGTGTTTTAGAGGAAACTAGTTGCTGATTTCTCAAGAAGGCTAATAGTCTTACATTCAAATTTATGATCATGTTATTACATTAAGGGATTCATATCAGATTGTATGTTTCTTGTTTTGATAAAGGTTACTTGTAAAGGAAGATTTGAACATATATTTGTTGTTAATGTAAAAAGAACTAAATTGTAAACAAGAAAAGAGTCTATCTTGCTAAGTGTATTCAACATGGAGTTGAATTCTTGATTCATGATTTGTATTATAACAAAGATGATCCTCTGATTTTATATTACGTTTTTCCATTTTGGAAGTTGGTGTTTATTTCATTCTTGGAGTTGGTGTTTCTTTCGTTCTTGGAGTTGGTGGTATAGGTGTAAGGGATTGATGTTCCTTGAAATCGGTGTTTCTAAAACAGGGTGTTGGTGCTTCCCAGAGTTGAGCTCTAAAAGATTTGCTCAAGAGGCCAATAAAATCTCAGATTCAAAATGGTTTTTTACCCTAAGGGGTTTTCCACTGTAAATATTGTGTTCTTTGTTCTTCTTGCATATCTTGTTCATTTAATCTAAGTTGCCGATACGGATATGGGTACGGGTATGTGGGTACAGTACGCTGGTACACCACTTTTTTTGGGGAGGTTAGGTACGTTTGGGTTCGCTAATAACGGAAAAAAAAAATCATAACTATATCAATATTTGAAGCCTTAAAAATTTAGAATAACATGTCATGCATGATAATTTGATAAACAAAACTCAGAATTTTCATTAATAATTTAATATTACTAATTTAAAATATGATAATTTACTATCAATATGTCAAAACTTGAATCTTATGATAGATATATCGAATTGAAATTCAATGTTTGTTAGGTCAACATTAAAATCTAGTAGTTGTGGAGACTGAAAAGCAGCAATGCACAGAAAAGAAAAACAATAATGACAAATCAATATTCAAGAATCAAAACAAAAAAGAAATCATAATTCAGAACAGAACATACTCTGTTACAAGGCAGAAAAATAGGATTTATTATTTTTTGAACTTCTGATTACATCTTTTGAACTGCATAAGACTATTAAAATATATGAAGAAGAGCAATCAAATGCTCTCACCCCTGAACTGCCCAGTATGCATTCACATGCACGAAGAAATTTAAGTAAAAACTACACTAATCAAGGGAATGAACTGATGTTTAACTAACTAACAATAAGTAAAAGATGACCAATGACTGCTGGAAACAGCAATTTGCCTTATTGCCTGGAGCAGACAACACGAAGATTAAATAAAAGTTAAAACAAACTAAAGAAAGCTATTCCTAATTGCTGGTAATTTTGTGACTGACTGAATGTATGGTGTTGTTCATCTAGTTAACTGCAGCATCAATCTTCACAGTAGTTACTAACTGTGCATCATATAAGTTCATCAACATCATCACTGACAATAGATGATGTATGCAGATTAGAATCACAGGCAACCCCACAATCACTTGCACTAGGACAGTTGCTATTTGTCTGCACGTCCAGTAAAGATTGTGTTGCAGCTGAAAAATCCAAATCAGTTCTCTCCAGATCTACATCCCAATACTTTATGCCCCCTTCCTTGTACTCATCGCGACTATGAGTTAGAAGGCGCAAGTTGGAGTGCACATAAACTAGTTCTTCTGCCTTACTGCTGCCAATCGATTGCATTTCATTGAGTGAATAAAGGAGTATGTACTCCAATTTCGCTCAGATGAAGAGGAACTAGCAACCTATTGAGTCAAAAGGAGAGTCATAAAAAATTGTCAATCAAAATAAAGTTAATATTTTTTGTCAATTTTACAAATAGTAAATAATATAAATAAAAATTTTGAGGGTGCTATAAAAATAGAAGAACTTACTTGTGATAAAATTTTGATTGCAAGAGTTTGGAGGTGCGGTGATGTATGGCCATTAAGGTACCACCAAGCATGAGCATCCTTCGTATACTTGTCACAGAGAGAGGAAGCACTTTGACCATTGGAAGCTACAAAATCAGCAAACTCATTTGTAACTATATTCTCCATTTCACGATCCGGGAAGAGTTTTGTAAGTGCTTTCCTACATCCTTCACTAACTTCCACATCTCTGTATGGTGGCACCCTTGATGGCATAGCAAGAATTTCATCGCTATAAAATTTGGGAGTCAAGGCAAATGCAAGAAGATGAAGTGGGGTGGTCATTTTATTCCACCGCTCAACACAAATTGTCTGCACGTCTTTGAAGAAAGTTTCTTTAGGATCTTGCTCCTTTTGATTGATGATGTGTCTCATTTTCTCAAGCATTGAGTCAATTCCATCATATGCCTCTCCCAAACATGGATGATCTGTGTCGGTATAACGAATCATACTCATGATGGGCTCAGTGAAACTAAGAAGATATTCCACTCGTTCCCACCAAGTGTCATCTAGGATCATTTGTTTTACGTTTGTTGCCCTCTCAGTACTGGATTGCCTCCATAGTGACCAGCTTTGACTAATAACCATGCTAGCAAGTGATTCTCGCACCTTCACAAGTCGCCTCAAGACGATTGTGTTTGATGCAAATCGGGTCTCAACAACCTATTCAACATAAAAAATTAAAATTAAAATACAAAGATGCATTCAAATTTAAAATCTAAATTGATACTTACTAAAGTGAAATACAAAATTCAAAAGTTGAAGTGTTTCAATTACCTTTAGTAACTCCAACTGGGAAAATGATCTAAAAATGGCTTGTGACATATGATGGTTTGTGATGAACATTTGGATCTCTTCAGCTTTTGCATAGGTTTCTTTGATCCAATTTATTTTCCTACCCAACTTTTGTAGCATGAGGTTTAGAGAGTGCACTGCACAAGGTGTCCAAAACATGCGGTCAAACTGTGTCTCAATCAACATCCCTGCAGCTTTACAATTCTTTGCATTGTCTATTATTACTTGGACAACATTTTGAGGGCCAATATCCTGAATGCACTATATAAGGATGTTAGCGATAAATTGTGCATCCTTTACTTGCCCTTCACAATCCACAGCTTTAAGAAACATTGCTCCTTTAGGGCACATTGCAATCACGTTGATTAATGGCCAATTTTTGGCATCCTTCCACCCATCAGAAATAATTGACACCCCTGTTTGTTTCCATGAGTTTCTAATAGGAGCCAAGGCAATGTCTGTGCTTTTTACGTCCTTTGCTAGCAAGGTGCTACACACCTTCTCATATCTTGGCCCCATGTACCCTTTTGGAGCTTCATTTGCTTTTCTCAACATATCCTGCCAATATGGTGATCGTACAACATTAAATGACAAACCATTTGCATATAAACATCTTGCAACACTTTGATCTGCAATCTCTCTTGCATCATTCTTAAATGCTTTCTTTAATGGCCCCTTGCTTCTCTTTCCCTTGACATGTTCTTCTTTAGTTCTATCCAAAATGGGTGGCTCTCTACTACAACATTAGGGAAGTCATGAGATGGAGTTGGTTGCCTACTTGATCTCTTCCCTTTCTTCAAAAGATGGTTTGTGCCACGTGAAACTCTTGCATTTGCTTCCTCTTGCTCTCTAATATATCTTGCAATTTGTTGAGGTGGTAATCCATTACCATCCTCTCCAGAACATGCTTTGGTACCCTGTTGGGGAATCGCACATAAATGAGCTTTCACATGACTGTATGAACTTTTGTACCTCACATTACAAAAATTGCATACCAATACAAATGTTCCACGCCCTTTTACTTGTTCTATCATTTGTACATATTTCCATAAAGGTGAGTTCGGATCGGTTTTGAAGGTGGATGAGCTAACATTAGTTGCCATAATCTTGTTAACAAAGATTTCAAAAACCAATTATTAAATAATAAATGTGAAATACTTGATTAGTTATCAAAATATAAATTATAATTTATAATACAAGATTTATATTACTATTTATTTAAATTTTAACATTTCTATTACTATTTTTTTAATATTTTAATTATTTTATTAATATATTATCATACAATATAATAATTTAGTCCCTATCAAAAAACAATTTAGTCTATATTTGTTATTTTTTATTTACTATAATGTAAAATACTAAAATTTATTTATGTTTATAAATTCCAAATTTGAAAACAAATTAATAAACATTGGAAAATAATTTATAGATAAAAAAACATATTGAAAAACAATATAAATTAATTAGACATAAATTAATAAACATTGTTAGCTTTGTAAGTTTAATTAAAACTAAAATATCAAAAAATTAAAGTTAAATTCATAAATTATATTGTATGTATAAATTACTTAAAAGTTATAAATTTAATTCATTAATGACTACACAAAAACTTATGAATTGTATAAAAACTATGACCTCAATCTCAACTATTACCTATTATTTTAAAAACCTTTAAAAAAAATAAAAACTCTTAATATTGAAAATATTAATCCTAAAAAAACTTTACAAAAATTTAAAAAAATGATCGCATATTTATTCCTATAAAACTTTAAGAAACATTAAAAAATCTGAAAATTGCATAATAATCTTCAAAAACTTTACAAAACCATAAAACATGCCCTGCACATACGCTATGTGAATGGTGAAAATCAAAATGCCATGACCTGTACGGCTGCCCTTCCTCCTCCTGCAAACGGCGAACAAACAATCAAAATGCCTCTGCAAATGCAAACGACCCGTCCTCTTGCAAACGGTGGACAGAACAAGTAAAATGCCTCTGCAAATGCAAACGACCTGTGTTGTATCAAAATGCTCTCTGCAAATGCAAACGACTTGTGTTGTGTTGTGGCGAAATACTAAGAATGGCTCTATTTAACTATCAAATCTTGTTGCAACGAATTAGAAGTTCTATTTTACTGCCATCGAATTGGGAAAATAATTTCCAAAATCGTGCAGCCTTCCTAGAATCATTAAAATTTCATCCAGATTCGCTGTAGAGGAAACACATTCCAAAAATCATTTGAATCTGTCCAGATTCATTTTGGAAATTTCTGAACAGATGTTGGATTCGACCGGATTTGGTAGGATTTTCACTGAAACGTTTCAGCATAGCAAAAAACGCATCCATGGTGAATTTGGAAGGTATTTTAATCGTACCCATTTCTGATACGATTTGTACCTAGAAACAACAACACAAAGTGGCCGAATCTGCAACTTAGCATTTAATGATTGTCTTGGTAGTTTGTCACTGGACTTGTATGCTCTCTTGTTCATTTTTTGTGTTATATACATGCTTGAACTTTATGCAAATGCATGGAGATTAGTGGTTAGAATATGACTCCATGGTTGATGAATATGTTGTTAACAATAAAACTAGGTGTTTTTGTCCATTTAAGACCAAAATAGATTAAGACTCAGAAATAGTAGTAAATAAATCCAGTCCTCTCCATATTGCCATGGTAATTGTCTTGTTTTAGTTGAAGTATGATATGATTATGCGATTTAGTAGTAAACATCATTTACACTCCCAACGAGCTGAAGAACCAAATATCCAGTTTGTAATATGTCTTTCCATTGAGCTTGTTGCCGCTGGTAATGTCCCTGGATTTTTGTCAATATTTTAACCCATTTTATTCTAATGTGGGTTAATTGAACAAGGTCATGGAATAAAATCATTTAATATTTATGAATATCTAAATATTCTCAATATAAAAGGGACACCTAAATATGAAATTAAAATATTTTGAAAGACAGTGGGCATTTGGTTTTGTACCATAATGAGTTTGAAATATTTTTAATTAATGTCTTTGAAACCAAATGTGGAATGGGAAATTGAAATATTTCTATTTAAGAGTCATATAGCTCGCCACTTCACAACCACACCGCTGTTGGGATCTGTCTAGAATGCTGGGACGTTCGGGGAGTCGTCAAATTCATAAAAAGTGGTTTTTTATTTCTTTTATCTAATTGGATTTGTTTGAACCCTGAAGTATTGTGAGCTCCATTTTGGGCCTTCTAAGTGTTCCTAAGCCCACTAAACTTCATTTCTATCTTGCATTTGGATTTCACATTGTTTGTTACAATTGAGAGAAAAGAGTGAAAATGAGTGCAAAGAGTGATTGCAAGTGATTACAAGTGAAGAGGAGCATGAACATCAAGACGAAGAAGATTGATCAAGTACAAGGTAGGTTTTTAGAATTCGTTTTCTGATTTTTATTTCTATAACTAAATGTTGAATATATTTTAGTTTTTTCATTGTTTCTTGTTGAAAGTATTTTCTTCTTTCTTGTTTAAAAATTCTTGTGCTTGCAGTTTGTAACTTGTTTTTTGTTATTTGAATTTCTAAATTAGGCTGAAACTTTAAAGTGATTTCTTAATGATTTATTTTTATTTTTTAAAATTATTAATTAGACTGAAATCCTAAAGTAATTTCTTAATGATTTAAAAAAAAAAAAAATTACTAATCAGGCTGAATTTTTTTAATTTTGTGAAATGTGGTGTCAAAATGATCTCTCAGAGTCAAGAATATAGTGGGAGATGAGATGGAAATTAGTTTTGAGTGTACGCTGAACCTGAGCATGAGGCAAGTGACCATGGGGCTGATCCATAAATTCCAATCTAATTATGTTGCAGCAGGACCAGCTTCTATAGATTGCCCTTCTTAGATTTTGGCAGAGTCTGCTAGGGGTCCTTTTTGATAAATTTCGATAGCTGCAAATGTAATAGCACTGCTTATCATGTATGTGTTTTTCAAATGCAAAAATCTCACTCGTATTTATATTGTCGATGAGACGTGTCCCATGAAGGGACATATCTATTCATTAACGTATGCTCTTTTAGTTAATATAGTTTCACACATATACGTGTGTGCGCGCACACACACACACATATATTTACATATATGCATACATACATATATAGTATTTCTTTAGTCTCATTATATTAATAATAATAATACTTAGTTATATATATATAAATTTATATCTCATTTATAGTGAATACATATATATATATATATCTGATATAATAAATATATATGTGGATAGAGTCTATACATACATACATATATATATGTATATATGTATATACACACACATATATGTATTTATATCTACAATAGTATTATCTTATAGGTTTATACAATTGAAATTACCAAACATCAATACTCCCTCTTAGCTTGGGGATGATAAAAACAAGATTCTTTAATGTAGAATCAAGAATGACAAATTTTAAGGATATCTTTGATATAAGATATCCACCATTAGATAATATCTCAAAATATTAAGAGTAATGGCCTCTGGAATGTCAAGTCACATGACATTCACCAAGTACTCAAAATGTTCATAAGGTATGTGTGCACATATCCTGTATAATACATACCATATGGACATTGATGGCCTGTTTAAGGAACTTAATCCACCATGCAAGATATAATCTATCATGATTTGTCTCAGATGTCATAAGATGTCCAACACAATAGAAGACCATGGTTTGTTTAAGGAACTTAATCCACCATGCAAGTTAGCATTTATCATGATCTGCTTAGTGTTAGGATTAAAACATGGACAGAAATAACAATTACATGCAAATATAAACAATATCAAAAAATAATAGATCACACAGAAAAGAACACAAGACACCAAGATTTAATGTGGTTCACCCAATCCTTGGGCTACGTCCACCAAACAACAAGTCCAATATTATTACGATCCAATGGTTACAACCTGATTACAATCCGTAATCCCTTACAGCACAATATTGTTGCAAGAACCAATTTTCGCATCACAATAATGAAACAATCCCTAACCCTAGGCCCTTTTATACAAGTATTTTCATCGTTTTAGGGTTATAATTAATAATTACATATCGGCCCAAAATCCTGATAAAATAGGGCCCAATTTTTTTTTTGGGAGCTTCGCCCCTGAACCCCCAGATAGCAGCGGCCTAACGGCCTTGGCTGTATTGGGGGCTGCCACCCCCAAACCCCCGCTCGGGGCCCGGCCCGACCTTGAACCCCACCGAGGAATTATGGAGTATGTATTGTTCCTTGATCAGTCACCACAATCTAACAATCTCCTACTTGGGGATCGATCAGGTTCCACACTAAACAACAATTTCCCACTTGGAGACTGATCCTGTAGCTATGTTGCTACTCCATGAGGCTCCCACTGGATCAAACCATCGTGGACTCTGCTGTTCTTTTATTCATGTTCAGTCTAGAAGACCAATCGAAGCTGAAGAGGAGTTCAACTTCTCCCTGGTTACTACTTTGGTAAACATATCTGCTGGATTGTCATTTGCATGTATCTTGTCTAGCTTTAACTGTCCATCATCCAAATCGGACCAAATGAAATGGTACCGCAACTGTATGTGTTTGGTCTTTGAATGCAAAGTTGAATTCTTTGCAAGATGAATGGCACTTTGACTATCTATAAACAAATAATTATCCTTTTGAGGGTGTCCCAATTCTTCCAAGAAGAACTGAAGCCATATCATCTCCCTAGCTGCCTCTGTAGCAGCAAAATACTCTGTCTTTGTAGTGGATAAAGCATTAACTTTCTGTAACCTGGAAACCCAGCTCACGGTTGCCCCACCAACAGTAAAGACATAACTTGTAGTACTTCGCCTGGTATCAATATCCCTTGCCAAATCTGAGTCAACATAGCCCTATAAATCAGTAGTAGAGCCCTCAAAGTGTAAACACTTATTTGATGTTCCTCTCAAATATTTGAGAATCTATTTGACTACATTCCAATGCTCAATTCCGGGATGACTGATATACCTACTAACGACTCCCACTGCATGTGCAATATTTGGCCTTGTACATACCATAGTATACATCAAGCTTCCTACAACTTAAGCATAAGGTACTTTAGACATCTTATCCTCCTCTTCTTGTGTCTTGGGACACATCTCCATAGTCAACTACAAATGATCAGGTAAAGGTGCATTGACAGCTTTAGCATTCTCCATAGAGAAACGTTGCAACACCTTCTCAACATAATCAGCCTGAGATAGTGTCAATTTTCTGTTCTTCCCATCTTTGCAAAACTTCATACCAAGGGTTTGTTTTGCTGCCCCCAAATCCTTTATAGCAAATGCATGTGCTAATTGGCATTTCGGCCCCTTAATCTGAACCATGTTAGACCTAGCTACAAGCATATCATTAACATATAAAGATAAAATAATGTAGCTATCATCATCCAACCTCTTAAAATAAACACAATGATCTGAATGACACTTACTATATCCATGCTCATGCATAAAACTGTCAAATTTCAGATACCATTGCCGAGGTGCTTGCTTCAAGCCGTATAAACTTTTCTTCAATTTGCACACCAAGTTCTCCTTACCTTTGACCTCAAGTCCCTGTGGCTAAGCCATACATATCTCTTCATTCAAATCTATAATGTCCCAGGCGACTCATCTTGAGCAGGCTGAAGGTTCCCGAATGGCAGTATGAATGTGCAACAGGGTGCAGGAGGTACGGTTACGAAGTTGGTAGCCGTACGTCAGGGATAGATCTCCGTACGGAGTTACCAAGATGGGCCACTAACAGTTCGTACGTGTGCTAGAAGGCTATATGGAATTGATTTGTTAGTCATACAGTAGGAATTATGGCTGTATGGTGACTATAAGAAGCCGTATAGTTGCTACAGGAAGTCGTACGGTGGAAGAAGCCAACAAGCGTATGGTGGAAAGGAGTATGAGAGGGTCCTGATAGCGTATGGTATTGTAGAAGGCTGTATGGCTGTGAGGAAAGGCTGTACGGCTAGTGGAGAATGCCGTATGGAATGCAGGAAGCCGTACGGTGTCTCTGGGTGCCCGTATGGTTAGAGTGGAAGCATAGAACTTGTCGTACCAAGCAAATTAAGGTTGTACGGAAGCCAGGAATGGTGTACGGTGACTGTGGAGAGTGGAATGTATGAAGATGCTTCAAGGTGCAAGACAAATTAATGATGCTACTTAGAATCGCAGAAGGAAACATACACAAATTGCAAAAATAGAGCCAAAAGATTCATCAACAGGTACTGATATGCAATTAAGTTAGACCAAGACGAACACCAACAGAGTAGGGTCAGGGTTGAATCCCACTGAAACCGTGCAAGCCAAATATGGAAGATATTTCACTTCCGAAATGGCGAACAATCCAACAATCCCGAACTCCAACAGGAATTCGTAGTACAGGGAAATAAATTCCAAAGCATGCCTACAAACTTCCTATAGCCGTGCTTAAATACCCGTCAAGGAAACCTTTCCGAGGGTGTACAAAGATAGCCAACGACAACACAAACTATAAAAACAAAAATAAAAATGGGTCCAAGATAAAATAAATCAATAGACCCGTTACAAAGATTAAATTATTATTTGTTTTATAACGGGAATATTATAGTCCTCCCGTCCCAAAATTTGCTTGTCCTCAAGCAAGTTCAATGCCAGGTGTTGAAGGATGTGCTCGCCTTCTCATGTTGCGTCGTCCAAGGGTAGATGTTGTTAGCTGACCAAGCATTTCCTCACGGTGTGGTTCCATAGGGCCTTTTCACGCACTTTGAGAATCTCAGCAGGTTCCAAAATGAGCTTCCCTTCCTCATTGAGTGGCGGAAGGTCAGTAGTGACTATGAAGTTTTGTCCTATAGCCTTCTTCAGACGCGAAACATGGAAGACATTGTGAATGTGGCTACCCTCTAGAAGTTCTATTTTGTACGCTACCTCACCAATGCGACGGATCATGCGATAGGGACCATAAAAGTGTGGCTTCAATTTCTCCTTTCCTGTTCCCTTTAATGAAGACTGTCGGTATGGCTGAAGCTGGAGATAGACCAGAGCCTCCACTTCAAAAGTCCTCTCTATTCGATATCTGTCGGTGTACACCTTCTGTCGATTTTGTGCCTGCTGCAGGTTCTCTTTCAAGCTCCTCAGAATGTCTTGTCCCTCCTGAAGCCAATCTTTCGCCCTTGGAGCATGACTGTCACCCAGAATTATGTCAATGAAGGAGAGGGGTTTGTGCTCGTACAGAGCTTTGAATGGCGCCATCCTGATGGACATGTGATACATGGTATTGTAGCAGTACTCGAGATGGATCCATTTTACCCACACTCGTTGTTGTGCCGAGACATAGTTTCGAAGGTAGCCTTTGAGCCATTTGTTCACAATCTCAGTTTGATTGTCCGTCTGCGGGTGGTAAATGATGCTCGGTGATAATTTTGTCCCTAACATCCGAAATAATTTTGTCTAGAAAATATTGACGAATTGTCCATCCCAATCACTGACGATGTTTTGGGGTAACCCGTGCAGGCGAAAGACTTCTCTGAAATACAGGTCAGCGACTTGTGCAGCCTGAAGGTCTGAGGGGATGGCGAAGAAGTGTGCATACTTTGTTAATTTGTCAACCACTACGAAGATACAGTCCTTTCCGTTCACCTTGGGAAGACCTGTTATGAAGTCCATCGATATACTTTCCCACTTATGTTTGGGAATTGGCAATGGCTGCAACAACCTGGTAGGAAGAGTGTGTTCGGACTTGTTCTGTTGGCAAACCATACATTCTCTTACATGTTGCAATACATCCCCTTTCAGTCCCTTCCATGAACATCTCTCTCAAATACTTCTGTACGTTTTAAGGAAGCCGGGGTGTCTAGCTAGAGGTGAGTCGAGTACTTCCTTTAGGATCTGCTTCAGTTTGGATTCTAGCACTAGGTATATCTGGTCTTTATAGTAGATAATATCATCCATCACTTTGTACCGATCATCGTGGGTGTGGCCATCCATTATCTTACAGGCAAATGTATTCTAAGAATATTCTACTAACAGTTGTGCCTTCCAGTCGATTGAGATTTGGTCTATCGAGTAGATGGTGGGTTTTCTACACAAGGCATCTGCAACAACATTATTCTTCTCTTTTACATGTTCAATGTCGAAATCAAAATATTGAACTTTGTTTACCCATTTTTGTTGCCGTTCGTTCAAATCTCGCTGCTCCAAGAAATATCTCAAATTGTTGTGATCCGTACGGACGAAAAACTTGGCACCTACTAGATACTGTCGGAACTTGGTTAGTGCATGTACGATGGCCAACATTTCTTTGTCGTAGATGGAATACATACGTTCTGCTGGTGTAAACTTCCTGCTCTCATAGGTGATGGGGTGTCTATCCTACATCAAAACCGCCCCAATGCCCTCCCTGGACGCATTGCATTCCAAGATGAATGGTCAGGTGAAGTTAGGCAGTGCAAGAACTGGGCAAGTGCTCATGGCCTCTTTTAGCTTATCAAAGATGAGTTGTGCTTCTTTGTTCCATTGGAAAGCCCCTTTCTTCGTGAGATCCGTTAAAGGTGCACTGAGCTGAGTAAATCCTTTGACAAATCTCCTATAGTAATTGCACAGTCCGAAGAATCCTCGCAGATCTGTGAGTGATTTTGGGGGAGGCCAGTCGAAGATAGCCTGAATCTTCTCCTGATGCACTTGAACCCCATATTTATTGACGACATGCCCCAAGTACAATATCTTTGTCATACCAAACTCACATTTGGACTGCTTGGCGAATAGGGACTGTTCCTCCATGATACTCAAAATTTCATTCAGATGCTTTAGGTGCTCCTCCCATGTCTTGCTATAAATAAGATCATCAAAGAATACCAATAGATACTTACGCAACTGTTTGTTGAAGATGTGGTTCATGCATTATTGAAATGTAGCAGGTGCGTTGGTCAAACCAACCGGCATGACCAGGAACTTATAATGTTCGTAGTGGCAATGGAAAGCTGTTTTCTCCACATCTTCCCTTATTCGGATCTAATGGTATCCAAAACGAAGATCTATTTTTGAAAAATAGACCACGCCATGTAGTTCATCCAACAACTCATCAATCCTTGGGATGGGATAGCTATTCTTTATTGTCCTTTTGTTCAGCACACGATAGTCCACACACATGTGCATCGTTCCGTCCTTTTTGACCAACACCACGGATGACACGAACGGGCTAGAATTGGGACGGATCCATCCTTTCTCAAGCAATTCCTGAATCGTCCGTTCGATCTCATCCTTAAATTTCTTGGGGTGGCAGTACGGTGTTGTTATGACCGGCTTTGCTTCTGATTCCAACTCGATAGTGTGCTCAAACCCCTGTTGAGGTGGTATGCCAGGAGCAATATCCATGAAGACTCTTTCATGCCCACTTAAAATATCTTGAAGTTCATCATCCTGTGGAGGTGTTCGGTGCCCCTTCATAGGTTTTGTCGAGATAAAACAATTCGTAGCCCATGCAACGTCATCGTGCTGCAAGATTGCCTCCATTCGATGCGCGGAAACTTTCTTCGGACCTTCATTTGCCATCCCTCGGAGGACAACCTTCTTTTCGTCAACCACAAAAGTGAAGTCGATCCGCTTGAAACTTTGAGTGTACTCATCAAGTGTCTACATCCACTGTATGCCCAGAATGACTTCCATGTCAGCGAGGTCCACTATGAAAAAGTCCTCTGTCACCGTGTGATTCGCCATTGTGATGATCGACTGAGGAACAAGGTGCGTGCAGGGCAAGAAAGTCCCTCTGGCTACCTTGACCTGAAAGCTTGCATGTGCTTTCATAGGGAGACTTCTTCGCTTTACCAAGAATGAGTTTATGAAATTCAAAGTAGCTTCGCTATCCAATATCATCGTAACCCATTGTCCTTGAAGGGTACCTCGTACACGAAAAATTGTGCACCTCAGACTACCAACCAATGCAATGGATCCTCCGCGCTGTACCAAGGTTGCAATCCTCTCTGTACGGTTTAAATTGATCATGTTGGTGTCATTGTTAGGTTGGTTATCTTACGCCGACATTTCTTCTTGTTCGTGTTCATCCTCATCATCGGGCACTACCTCAATGTAATGGATCTTCCCCTTCTCGAGGCATTGGTGGCCAGGCTCCGAAGGCCCCTTGCAATTGAAACATAACTTCCTTCGGAGTTCCTGTTAGGTAGCTTCATCCAACGATGGCTTCTTGGACAAAGGTTTGTCCCTCGGAAACGTCGGCGGTTTCAGATGTGAGTGACTTTGAGAAGATGAGGATGATGTTGACGACGATGCCATACTTCGGGCCTTATTGATTGCTTTTGACAATGTAGACGGATTGAATCCCTTCACCCAACCTTTCAACGGTTCGACCAGTCCATCCATGAAGAGCACGACCCGCCTTCTTTCAGAAATGTCTGTGACCAACATAGAAAGTCTCTGACATTTCGCAATGAATTGATCAACTGATCTAGTTTGCTTTAGTTGCGCCAAGTCTTTGAAATTGAGCTTGGGATCTTTCCCATCAAATCGTTCTATCAATTTCTCCGTGAATTCTGCATAAGTTTTTATTTGATCATGCCCTAATGTGATGGTGCTGTGGTGCCACCATTTGTGCGCAACTCCCTCCAGGTGCAATGCGGCAAACTTGATTGCTTCTTCTTCTAGCATAGGATTCAGTTGGAAGTAGGTATCGACCTTCATTACCCATGCTTGCGCTGAAATGGAACCTGCTTCGTCAGAAGGAGACAGATTCACCTTACTCAATTTTCTCTTGAGATCATCGTTAAAGTATCCTCTGTTTCTGCCTCTTGAATATCTCATTCTCAGATCTGCTTAATCTTTGTAGGAAATGTCCTCTTCAAGGTTTGCATTCCTCTAGTCCTCTCTTATCTCTTTAAAAGTTGGTAGTCTCTCTCCGTGATGTGCTTTCGTCCGTGGTGGGAAGGTCGGCATGGAAGGTCGAGAGCGTGCGGGCTGAGGGTGTGGTTTCCCGATACTGAGTCTACGTTGTGTCCATTTTGTTCTCTGTCAACTTCTTGAGGGTTTCTTGCATGAGTCGTTGCGTATTCATGATCTGTGCCTGATTCCAAGCAAGTTCCCTCAAAAGTGCCACAAGTTCGGCGTCGGTCGGTTCCCGTTCGTTAGCCATTCGATAAACTATCATTCATTGTCCATAGGCTAGCAAGATCGAAGAGCTCTGATACCACTGTAATGTCCCAGGCAACTCACCTCGAGCAGGCTGAAGGTTCCCGAATGACAGTATGAATGTGCAACAGGGTGGAGGAGGTACGATTACGAATTTGCTAGCCATATGTCAGGGATAGATCTCCGTACGGAGTTGCCTAGATGTGCCGCTAACAGTCCGTACGTGTGCTAGAAGGCCGTACAGAATTGATGTGTTAGATGTACGGTAGGAACTATGGCCGTATGATGACTATAAGAAGTTGTACGGTTGCTACAGGAAGTCGTTCATTGGAAGAAGCCAACAAGTGTACGGTGGAAAGCCGTATGGGAGGGTCCTGATAACGTATAGTATTGTAGAAGGTTGTATGGCTGTGAGGAAAGGTCATACGGCTAGTGGAGAATGCCGTACGGAATGCAGGAAGCCATAGGGTATCTCTGGGTGCCCGTATGGTTAGAGTGGAAGCACAAAACTTTCCATACCAAGCAAATTAAGGCTGTATGGAAGCCAAGATTGGTGTACGGTGATTGTGGAGAGTGGAATGTATGAGGATACTTCAAGGTGCAAGACAAATTAATGATGCTACTTAGAATTGCAGAAGGAAACATACACAAATTGCAAAAACAGAGCCAAAAGATTCATCAATAGGTACTGATATGCAATTAAGTTCTCAATTTGCCAAATACAGACCAAGACGAACACCAACGGAGTAGGGTGAGGGTTGAATCCCATTGAAACTGTACAAGCCAAATATGGAAGATCTTTCACTTATGAAATGGCAAAGAATCCTGAACTCTAACAGGAATCTGCAGTACAGAGAAATAAAATCCAAAGCATACCTACAGACTTCCTACAATCGTGCTTAAATATCCGTTGGGGAAACCTTTCCGAGGGTGTACAAAGATGGCCGACTGCGACACAAACTACAAAAACAAAAATAAAAATGGGTCCGAGATAAAATAAATCAATCGACTCGTTACAAAGATTAAATTATTATTTGTTTTATAAAGGGAGCATTACAAAATTACTATGAAGGAAAGCTGTTTAACATTAAGCTGCTCTAAATGCAAATCTTCAGTAGCCACAATACTTAAAATAGTACGAATAGAAGTCATCTTAACAACAGGGGAAAATATCTCACCAAAATCAATGCCTTTTTCTGTGCAAATCCTTTTACAACTAACCTGGCTTTAAATCTTTTCTTACCTCCATCCTCTTCTTTTAACTTGTAAACCCTCTTATTCTGTAAAGCCCTTTTACCTGCAGGCAATGTGCATAAATCCCATGTCTTATTTTTCAACAAAGAGTTCATTTCATCGTTCATTGCAGACTCCCACTGAATCTTAGTATCCATTTGCACAACTTCGTCATAACATTCAGGTTCACCAACATCTGTTAGTAAAATAAAATACAAAGAGGGAGAAAATCTTTCTAGGGGTCTAATTTACCTTGTTGACTGTCTAACATTCACTGGTGTGTGTGGTATTTGTTGTTGTGGTTGTTGCACATAATGAGGAATGACTGGAACATCATTTTTTGGAGTATCATCTAGCACTACATAATCATCTTTTTTCTTCTCATGTTGCTGCAATAGATCTTTGTACAACACTTTCTCATTGAATATGACATCCCTGCTTCTTACAATTTTATGGTTTTCAAAATCCCAAAGCTTATAACCAAATTCATTAATGCCATATCCAACAAATACACATTTCTTTGACTTAGCTTCTAGCTTGGTTTTGTTTTCAGCATCTATGTGAGCAAATGCTTCACAACCGAAGGTTTTGAGAAAAAAATAACTCACATTCTTACCAGTCCATGCTTCCTCTGGAATACCAGAACCCAAAAGAGTAGAGGGACCTCTATTAATCAAATATACAATAGTATTGACAGCCTCCGCCCACATGTGTAAGGGCAACTCAACATGTAACCTCATGCTCCTTGCACGCTCCATTATAGTCCTGTTCATGTGTTCAACCACTCCATTTTCCTATGGAGTCCTTGGAACAATTTTCTGTCTATGAATACCATTAGTGGAGCAATAATCTTCAAATTCATGATTGCAATACACACCGCCATTATCAGATTTGAGACATTTTAATTTCTTACCAATCTCATTTTCAACCAAGCATTTCCATTTCTTAAAAGTTTGAAAGACATTAGATTTCTGTCTAAGGAAATAAACCCATACATTTTTAGTTGTATCATCAATGAATGTAACATAGTAATGAGAGCCACCAAGAGAAGATACCTGAGCCGGTCCCCATACATTGGTATACACAAGCTCTAATTTCTGCTTTTTATTTTTGTTCCTAGTCTTCACAAAATTCACTCTCTTTTGTTTTCCATACACACAACTTTCACAGAAATCCATATTAACACATTTCAGACTTGGTAAAACTTTCTTTGAATAAAGTACTTTCATACCTTTCTCACTCATATGCCCAAGTCTATTGTGCCACAACACTATATCAAAATCTACAACAACTATTTGTTCTCCCTACTCAACTGCAACAACTGTTCCTGAACATTCATTTTTCTCTGAAACAATTAAAGTAGAAATAACAATATGACCTGTAGAAAGATATAAGGTGCTCACTTTCACACCTTTTGTTACTACAAGGGAACTTTTTGAAACCTTCCAATTTTTATCATTAAAAGTAACTACACGACCCTCAGCACCGAGTTGCCCTATTGAAATTAAATTCCTACTCAGCCTTGGAATATGTCTTACCTCATGTAGTAGCCAATGATTCCCATTCTGCAACTTAATCTTAACTTTTCCCTTTCCAACAATCTGACAGGGTTTATTATCCTCCAAAATAAACAAGTCCAAAATCCCTTTGGACATAATCAATGAAATAATCTCTATGAGGTGTAGCATGAAATGAAGCACCAGAATTTAAACTTTATGAATCATCAACACTTTCTAAAGACAGAAGCAAAGCATCCTCTTCAGATTTGTTACTTACCACATTTGCCTCCTTTTCTCCCTCTGGTTTATCTCTAAGTTGCCGATTCGGGTTCGGGGACGGGTTGGGGTTCGGGGTTCGGTTCGTGGGTTCGGGCAATTTTTTTTTTCCCCATTTGGGTTTTTGGGTGGGTTCGTTAGTATATATATATATGCAAAAAAAATTATAAACTCATATAGTTGTAAAAGTAAAACTAAGTCATTCCATAGTATGAATATATCAATGTTACTTGATTATTGATAATGCCAAATGTCAAAGATAAACATTAAATACTCACTCATTAATCTATGCTAATGTTGTAAATAAACTCATACATTGAATTACTAAAATGCAAAATGGAATTTCAAAACATAGACTACTTCATCAGATTGATAGATAATAAACTATGACTTAATAAAGTTTGAAACTGTGAAACATAGTGATAAATCATAAATGACTCAATGAGTCAATGACAAATGTTTAAACATAGTTTATCAAAGATGCAAATGCCCTTCAAGGGTCAAATGGGTCATCAAAATATGAGGGATCAATGGCTTCATCCTCATCTATATCATTGACATTTTCCACATCATTGGAACCCAAACCGGTTCCACTAGCCCCAGATGCAGCCACATCCTCCTCCTCGTCCTCCTCAACATCTAGCAAGGCAATTCTAGATATATCTTGGACAGTCATATCCAAGTTAGAAGTCTCAGGTAGTACATCCCACAACTTCTCTGGTCCCTTCTTATATCCTGGATCCTTGCGTGATAAGAGGCGCCAGTTGTTGTGAATAAATACCAAGTCCTCTACTTTCTTTGAACCCAACCAGTTACGCTTCACTGAGTGGATAAAGGAGTATGTACTCCAATTCCGCTCAGCAGCAGAAGAGCTTGCAACCTAGAGAGACAACCAACAAATTTTAAAAAATTAGCTAAGTAATTTTACAATACAATAGGAATTTAAGAGTGCTAATTCGACAAGCTAAGTGGCCATAAGAAAAGGAAAAAAAACTTAAATACATACTTGTGACAAGATCTTAATGGCAAGAGGTTGGAGGTACATGTAACTTTCCCCATGTAAGTACCACCATCCAATGGCATCCAATTTACTTTGGTCATTGATTGCATCAGGCTTTGCATTTTTGCTTGAGACAAAATCAACAAACTCTCTCCTAACATTTGATGCCACATCAGGATCACTAAAGAGCCTGTTAAGTGTCCTCTTATACCCAGCAGCAACTTCAGGATCTCTATATGGTGCCACTCTACCAGGAATAGCAAGTATCTCACTGCTATAATATCTAGGAGAAAGTGCATATGCCAACAGGTGTAAAGGTGTAGTCATCTTGTTCCAACGATGTAGAACAATTTTTTCCACCTTAGTGTACAGGGTATCAGGATCCTGCTCTCTCCTCTAAATGACCTAGGATGTCAAATGATGTACATGTAAGTTATCTTGATGTAGTGTTAATAACTTAATTAAAATCAAAAATCAAAATCTCTCAATAAACAAGGATAAAGTATTGTATAAAAATTTAAACTTACTGATTTCATTCTTTCTAGCATAGAGTCCATGGCATCATATATGTTCCCCAAACAAGGCTCATCCGTGTCGGCATACCGAAGCATAGACATGATGGGCTCGGTGAGTTCTAATGCATATTCCATCCTATTCCAAAAATTATCACTCAAGATCAAATCCTTTATAGTTTTGGCCTTTTCTGTATCAGCTTGCTTCCATCCACCCCATTTGTTGCTAATAACCATTTGACCCAATGCCTCTTTCACCCTCACAAGTCATCTAAGGATGATTGTGTGTGAAGCAAACCTTGTTTCAGCAACCTATTACCATGTTAATTCAAATTGTAAGTTAATATGATAAGTTGATAACACAAAAATTTAAGAATATGTATTAAATTTTGTAAAGTATGACACAAAAATTAATATGATAAATGAAGCTAAATAAAGTTTAAAATTTACCTTCAATAATTCCAAGCGGGAGAAAGTTCTGAAAATTGCTTGTGACATATGGTGGTTTGTCACAAACATTTGGATCTGCTCACCCTCCTCATACACATTTTTCATCCATTCAATTTGGCTGCCCATTGTTTTCATCACCAAGTTCAAGGTGTGGACAGTGCATGGTGTCCAAAAGATATGCTCATATCGTGCTTCTACCAAAGCACCTGCAGCCTTACAAACTTTAGCATTGCTCGTTATTACTTGGACAACATTGTCAACTCCCACGGACTCTATGGATTCAATGAGAAGTTGGGCAATAAAATTTGCATCTTTTACTTGCCCTTCACAATCAACCGCCTTCAAAAACATTACCCCCTTGGGGCAAACAGCAATCACATTTATTAATGGACGGTTTTTGCAATCTTTTCATCCATCAGAGACAATGCTCACCCCCATTTGGATCCAAGAATCTCTTATTGGTTTGAGGAGGTTTTCTACATTCTTTCTCTCCTTATGCAATATGGTGGTTCTCAACTTTTCATATCCAGGGGATTGGTAACCATGAGGTGCATCATTTATTGCTTTCACCATCTCTCTCCAATAAGGGGATCTCACTAGATTGAATCAAACACCATTTGTAATGAGGCAACGCCCAACCTTTATGTCAGCAATTTCTCTCTTGTCATTTTCAAATGCCGTATCTAATGGGCCTCTCTTGCGGGATGCGGGTGTTTCTATTTCATCTTCATCCATAGATGGGGTAGGTAGGAAGGGATGTGGTTTACTAATTGTTTGAGAGGGTGGTGTTGGTGGTATTTGCTTTGACTTATCTTTTTTTGCCTTTGACACTAACCTATCAGCCTCTTCTTGTTCTTTTAACATGCCTGCTATTTGAGGAGCCGACAACCCTTTTTTACCTCCTTCTGGGGGCCCCTCACACATGGAAATCCCTTGACCTGGTGGACCTATCAAATGATGTTTAACCCGGAAATAGGAGCTTCTATATTGGTTTTGGCAAAAATTGCATTTCCATATATACCCTCCCCCACTAGCACATTGCTCAATTCTTGTTGTATACTTCCACAAAGGAGAGCCTTTATCAATTTTAAATCTTTGGGATCCCACCCCACCCACTAAACCCTGACTACTCATTCTTGGATTCTTGCAATCTATAAAAACAAATTTAAAAAAATATTTCAAAACTTATACAAAACTTGATAAAAATTTAGAACAATAAATATAAAAAATTTAAAAAAACTAAAAACAAACTATGAAAGAAGCAAAAGGAAGGATCAAATGCATACTTGGAACACTCAACACTGATTATTTGAAGGATTTGAGACTCCACAAACAATCTCTACAACCTTCTCTTCAAACTTGCAAAATGGCCACACCAAAATGAGAGAGCAAAATGACAAAGCAAATGAGAGATTAGATGAATGAAATGCATCTAATAAGCCTTACTTTAGGGTTTGGCAAAAAAAATAATAAAAAAAACATAATTTTATTGGTTTTTTGGGCCACTTTTTGGCCCCACCTGCCGTGGGTCCGCGACCGGTCCGGGCAGGGTCCGCATTTTGGCCTGCGGGTCCTTGCACGGACCCGAGAGGACCTGCCGGCCAAAATACGGACCCTGCCCGGACCGGTCGCGGACCCGGGCTCGAATTCGGACCCGAATGAATCCGGACCTGGACTCGAGCTCCAGGGTGCGAATCCGATAACTTAGGTTTATCTCCTTCATTTTTCTTTCGAGTCCAACAATCTTTCTTTTTATGCCCTAGTTTCCCATAGTACCAGCAGTCATTCGGTCCTCTCAATCGAGGCCTCCTCCCCTTTGACTTTCCTCTTGATTTCCCACAATTTCGGGAATTACTTCCTCTCTCAGTCGTTTTGCCTTGACTTTGTGTGTTCAAAGCACTTCCTGATGTAGATCCACCTGAGGTCAAGGCTTACCAACCCCACTTTGGCAGCGACTATATTCACATTTTTGTCCTCTTGTATTGAGAATGTTGTTTGCTATAAATGTTTTTTATTGTATTGTAGTTCAATCCATCTCTCATGGTATGCACTTGTTTATCTTTGTCCACTTGCTCAATTCCTATAATCTATATCCACCATCCTTATAATATATGGAAGCATTTGTTATTAGACTAGAAGTATTTACTTTTTTTATGAGGTGTCCGAGGTGGATCTCATTTGTTATTAGACTATCTTGTTCATTAAGCTTGACAACTATCACAAGAAACTCCAATTCATTTGAAATTTCGAGAATTTCGAACTTGGCTCTGATACCATGTTAAATTTCAATCACTGCAAATGTAATAACATTGCTTATCATGTATGTGTTTTGCACATGCAACAATCTCACTCTTATTTATATTGTGGGTGAGACACGAAGAGATATGTCCCTTCATGGGACATGTCTATTCATTAACATATACTCTTTTTATTAATATAATTACACACACACATATATATGATCTATATATAGTATTTCTTTTGTCTCATTATATTAATAATAATACTTAGATATATATAAATTTATATGACACATATATATAATTTATATCTTATATAATAAATAAATACACACACACACACACAATCACAAGGTTTGAACTTGAATTTGAGTTCGGTAACCATAAAATTCGGATGAAGTTTTGCGAGAGTAAAAATTTGGAAAAAAGTTTGACATGAAATTCGCCATATATATATAACATAGTAAACTAACAAAATATTTTGACGCTATTAAATAGATTTAAAATCATTATAAAAAGACTGACACATTTATAATATATAATTATACTTAAATGATATGATAAATAATTGATTAATATAATTATATATATATAGTAATTGAGCCAAATATTTTAACATTCTTAAATAGTTTTAAAATTATTATTAAAACATTGACACATTTGTAAAATACAAATTTTATTTAAATTATATGATTAGATTTTTATTAATATAATTTAATTTATAACAATTTAATACTAAAAAAAATTCATAAAAACCAAAAATATTATATAGTAAAAAAAATTCTAAATATCACAAACTAGAAGCTATATAATAATATTTATATTAAACATAAAATCAATCAAAAAAACATGAATGAATGAATCGTCCGACGCAACTTAGCTTTTGTCTTCCCTTTGTCTCATAAAATTTTCCATGTTGGACGATTAAAAATGATATTTCAAACGGACGATTAGCAATGGTATTTCCAGATCGAACGATTAACAATTAACAATGGTATTTCAACTTCTTTGCTCTTGTCTTGCAGCTAAGCTCCTTTCTAGTGAAGTCGGGATGACAATGATATTTTGAACCCTTAAACATTGTTTTAAAATGTCGAATTTCAAGGAATTTTATGGAAATATTTGAAATTCGCTGAAATTCTAATTTCATGCCAAGAATTCAGCGAACTCTGTGACATAGTGTATATATATACACACAATAATATTATCTCACATGTTTATACAATTGAAGCTATTGAACATCAACAATTTTGATTAGAAGTCTCCTCTCAAATAATTTGCAATCTGAGTATTTGCCCTAATGCCTACTAGTGGTGCCACAAGAAAATGGAAATACAATTTTTGTGCTGTAGAATGGTTTAGGAGTATCACTAGAGTTAATGTACACTTGCTCTTTTTGACAAGATATGGTGCAAGTGCATGTCTATTTGATAGATGCTAAAAATGTCAAGTATAGAATTGAGATAAGCAAGCTTTGTGGCCTTCTTGATGATAGTAGAGTTCTAGTGCCTAAGTCTTTGGTTGCTAGGAAACAAATTGAGCTGTTATAGAGGCAACACCACACTTCTACTTGTGTCATGCATTAGAGAGCAGGAACTATGTTTGAATTAGCTTCCAGGCCATCTATTTAGAGTTCAACAGGGGAGGGCAACAATGGGAAAGACAAGGCAGGAAGTTCAAGTAACCCTATAGCTGATTTGTTAATGTGCACGTGAAAGATCAATTAGACAATTCCATTGGTAACTTCTTTGCTAATGGTACACCATTGCATGTAGCTTGATCTTCTTATTATAAGGAGATGATGCACTTGGTGGCGAAGGCGATAGGGCATCATTTGTGTCACTAGGTGAGCACAAATTAAGGACTATAAGCTTTGTTAATTAGTATAACCAGATTGGTGATTAGATAGAGTAGATGAAGGCATGCTTGATAAAGTCTGTTTGCAAATAACTTTGGACGAGCAGATGAACATTGGCCATCGTCCACTCATCAATATCATAGTTACTTGCACAAAGGGTCCATACTTTTTTAGGGTAGTTGATTTTGTAAGGCAACACAAAGATGTTGATTTTTAATTTCATGTCCTTAGGGGTTGTGCCACAGAATGTGGTTCCAGTAGTAATAGATGCAACACATGTGTGCAAAGTTGCAGGGAAGCTTGTTGAGGCAACCTATCGACATATTTGGTGGACTCCATGTTGTATGCATGCTATGATCAAGGCACTCAAGGACATGACGAAGATTGACTAGATTAGATTAGTGGTTAAAAAGTTGCAAGGAAGCTTGTTGAGGTAACCTATTGATATATTTGGTGACTCCATGTTGTGTGCATGCTATGAACAAGGCACTCAAGGACATAAGGAAGATTGACTTGATTAGAGGAGCGGTCAATGATGCAAGAGATGTGCAAATGCTTATCTTTAAGCACCACACTTCACATGCACTCCTTAGGAGCTCTACAAAGGTGTTCTTTCAACTAGTTGTGACTAGATATGTATCATATTATATTCTCTTGGAGAAAATGCTTCGGTTGGAAGAAGCACCACAACTCATGGGTATGAAATAGGAATGGAATCAATTGGTTGAGGCCAAGATTGAGCAGGGGAAGAGGGTAAAGGAGATAGTCAAGAGTGATTAGTTCTAGAGTGATGCAAAATAGATAATCTTCATCATTACTTTGGTTTTCCATGTGATTAGATATGGTGATGGGGATGTATCTACCCATGGAGAGGTGGATGTGTGCATCGATTCTATGCTTGGCAAGATGAGAGTTGCTGCGTGAGAGAGAGATCCCAATTTAGTATTCTACAATGAGCACATTCAACAAATCATTCACCACAAATGGGACAAGTTGAATACTCCTTTGCACATGGCTGCCTATGCATTGAATCCGAAGTTGTACATGGTTAAGCTTGGTAGAGTTATACCACTTTTGGATGATGAGGTGAAAACAGGGTTCTTTAGGTGCAATGCTAAGATGTATCATGTTGATACTGCTGGTGAGATTGGAATGTATTTGCTACTCTTATAGGTAATTAGTAATTAGATTTTCTGTTTTTACTATTTTAGAGTTAGTAACCCCAGTTTTACTATTGGGTATGTTTATGACATTTTACTATGTTAAATTTTCAATGGTTTTGGTTCATGATGATTGTTGTTACGTTATAGGTTACTCGGATGTAGCAAAGATGGATATTAGAACTATGGCATTGAAGCATCTACTTTTGTGGTGGAGATGTCATGCATTATAGATGTCAAAGATTACCACATTGGCCATTCAATTTTCCCAAGTTTCTTGTTCATCAACTTTGGAACCTATATAAAAATTTACTATGAAAATAGTGTTTTCAAGAAATGCTTTAAGTGAACAAAAGAGCTTTCTTACTGGCTATTTGATTGCTATCTCAAGTTTCTAGTTCCTTAACCAGAGAGAGGAACTGGTCTATGTATATTTTCGTACACTGGTTGAGACGAAAAAACTTATCTCTAAGAGAGCAGAGAAGTAGTTGTTATACATAGTGCCTTGCATTTTGTAGATCATAAGAGACACGTGGTCAAGGAGAGCTCGACAACGCGATGGGATGTAGAGCCAGAGGATCCATCTCAATTTGATGACAATGAGATTGTAATAGAAATAGATGTAGGGCTGGTTGGTGTTCCTTTGCCGAAACTTGATCATGAGGAGTTCAATAGTTCTAATGATGAGGATTTTGACTTGGGGGATGATTAGAGGCCTCCCCTCACTAAATTTTGACATGATTTTGTACCTGTTTTGACATCGATCATGATTCATATCATGCTGCTCAATATAATAATCTTTATTATATTTGATAAACTGATATAACTAATTTAAATTCTATTTGTCGATAATTAAGCTGAGAGGTTCCTACAGTGACATCAATTTTGGTTGTAAACATTTAGCCGTTTTAAAAAAAATTGGCGTTCATTTAATTGTCTTTTAAAATAACTGGTCAAATGTTCACCTGACAAAATCAAAGAATAGTTTAAAACCAACTTAAAAAAGTAATTGTGTAGTAGTTACAAAAACGAAAGAAACAAACCTAACATAGAGAAAGTACTGAAGCCCAGGAGCAGAAGAGTCATCTACTCTATTTAGAAGCCCTCTGAGTAATAACAAATTCTTTGTAGGTGTTTCTATTACAGAGGGCACTTTCTATTAGAGAAGGCATTAACGTTTTAGCAGGCTGAGCGATTCTATCATTTACCAATTCAAAGCACAGGGGACAAATATGGTCAAGCTAATTTTACCCAAGTGTTTAGCATGTTCATTTTAAGTTAACTTTTCATCTCTTCCATATGTTTTCCTTGGCTCCCATGTATTTCACGACTTGGTAGATAATTTGTTAAATGAGTATTGATTATTCAGATACTCCCTCCTGCATTTGTATGAGTCTTGTAGGTTTTGTTGCGGAAGTATTTTATACAAATTAATGCCTTAATTTCATTGTTTTTGTTTGCGTATTCTGTAAATTTGAGGTACTGACTGTGGAAGTCAATGTTTTCCCATTGTTATTGTCATATCTTTTTTTGATAAATGCTATGAATGTGAAACATGGGTAGAACTTACATGGAGTTAACTTGAATTTTGATGGTTGTGTTCAACAGATTTCGGAAATAAGGAAAGGCAATAAGAGGCTTGCTTTCCTGAATCATTAACATTCAATCAAGTTGCAAGAAAAATTACTAGATTGTTACTCAGACAAACAAATTAAAATAGGAGTCTTGAGAAGGATATCTGCACTCAGTTACTATGTTTAATGGTTTTGGTTCATATTCTAATTTTTAATTTTGCTATGTGCAAGTATTTCAATTTGATCTGGTGAAATTGAGATCCGCTGTCCCCCTTGCTGGAAACTTGCTTTGTGTCCCAACATCCCCCAATGAAGGTGTAACATTGGTTTAAACCAAAAGTGCAAAGAATAATTTACTAATTAATGAATTTCCCACGAGGAGGAAATTTGAAAAGTAAGAGTGGACTAGGAAATTGAAATGTTTCTCAATAATGACTTTCTCACCAAGAGCAAATTTGGCAAGAAGTGAGAAATTGAAGTATTACTAATCAATGATTTTTCCATCAAGGGAAAATTTGGCAAGCGTTTCATAATTAATGAGTTATCCACCAAATTGGCCAAGTACAATATAACTACAAAGCATATTTGGGGAAACAAATCTTCATGCAATTTCTACTTCATAATTTCTCATTGTTTAAACTTTATGTTCTTCAATATTCTTTCATCGGATGAAAACCTATTGGAGATTGGAGGCTTGTGAACGGAAACCCATAAGTTTTAGGTGGATAGTGGACGAAACCCCATTGTTCACATAGAGCAACTTCATCCAGAGGTTGTATTGGAGCTTCAAGATTTCAGTAGTTTCAACAGTTTTTCACTGTGTGTGTTTAGGGCTTCATTAACATTTTTGCAATAGTTCCATATGTATTTTTAGGAAGTTGTCGTCGTTGTTAATCTTGTATCCGATCATATAGTACATATTTTCTGTTTGGAAATTAAACAACATTAGTTTGTGGTGTTTACAATGAGGTTGGTGGAATTCGACTATAATAGGCTTTATGGGTTTTGCATATAAATTAGAGTTTGAAGATATTAATGTTGCAATAGATCAGTTTCAGATCTGATTATAGGATATATGAGAAAAATCATTGACCTATTATGTTCCATTTTAACTTGGTCCTTGTTGTGCAAGAGTATCTAACTATTTGTTTTGGGTGTTTTTGGTTGAGTTTTTTATAATATTTGTGAATATTTTTTCCAGATCTAAGAGCAATAGTATATTTTGGGTTGAGGATATTTAACTGTTGTCATGAGGTTTCTGATACTTGTTTACTCTTTTTCAGGATCCTTGGTTCTCATTGGTGGCGATCCTGGTGTAGGAAAAAGCACACTTTTATTGCAGGTGATATGTTTTTTTTTTTGGCATTTTCTGTCGTGATGAAAATAGAAACTAAAGAATATAAAATATGCTGCTGTTCCTCTTTGTATTCATTTCCTTTTCAAATATTACAGTTTCTCTGTATTTTATAATCTTTGAGCTATTTGTAACTGGATATAAGATGTCTGCACTAGTGCTATATGGTATGACTTGCTGATATTTTCAACATGTTGTGTTACAATTATTCACCTCTTAGTCTGCATTTGCATGGTATGATGTTTTCAATATGCTATGCGTTTATGGATCATTTTTAGTGTTTTAATTGCAGTAGAATGACATAGATGCAAAATATGCATCATTTTTGTTAAAATAAGAAAGATGGGCACTAAGTTCAAACTATGGCAGCCAAAACAAGCATGAACTTCTATGAGCTCTCGTTTCCTTTGGATTTGTTGGTTTTCGACCATTTAATTCATATTTTCAATGTTTCACAGATTGGTGCTTTGCTTGCTGAAGGTTGTGAGGTTTATAAACCAGCTCCAGTGCTATATGTGTCGGGTGAAGAGGTTAGCATTGTAATGAAATTGTGTTTTTGTAGCTGGCATACCTTATGCAGAAGTTGAATGACAGTTGTTTTATTGAAGATTGATGTTTTCAGGGAGTAGGCAAGTATGAAACTATATCTTTTATATGTCGTGACTGCAGATGGAGCATAATGAAAAAAGTTATAAACAATGATTTGGAAATATATTATAGAGAAGGTTGATTAAGTGACAACTGACTATTCAACAATTTGACTCACTGATTTCATATTATTCTTTAATATTTTGCATGTACCTGTTTAATGGATTCCTGAATAAGGTACCCACCACAGGTAGCCAACTCAGGCATCCATACAAACAACACAGTAATACATTCTTATTTCTCAAAGTTGATTCACACCTTTGCTCTTATGAGTGATACATTTTTATTTCTTAAATTTGAATCACAACTTTGCTCTTAGGAATTCATAGTCTAATAGTCCAGTGAGTTTAAACAATAAATGCTTACATAATAATTAAAGAGTGAAAATTGTGGCCGAACAGCCATAAATCTGATTACCATCAGATAAAACTCGCAGGCCTTATTGGTTCCTCCAGGTTAATTTCTTTACTAGAGCATTAAAAAATTAGACCCATCACTCGCAATCCTACCTCATGCTCCAGTATTTATCTTCCAGTTATAAGATCATTCCTTTTTTCATGTAATTGCCAACTTTTCGATGTCATCTTTAAACACTGATCTGGTATTATAACTTTTTGAGATAAAATCAGACCTGCATTAGAGACTGTTGTCAGAAGTAAAGCTGGCAGGATCTTATCAAGAATGTCAAATAAACACAAGATGTGATGCCAACTCATCCAAGAATGGCAATAGGTGCAGTTAAGCTCAACATTTTGAATTTAACTGCCCAGATAAGAAAAGGGTGTGAATTTTAGAGGTCTACAACTCAATACAATGGAAATAAATTGTCTTAGCCATTGCTGGTGATCATAACAGTGAGCAAAAGAATCAATTACTGGCTGGAAGGTAACTTCCACAGGAAAAACATGAGTTGCCATTTTGGGTATGGGAACCAGAACCCAGTATGGCGGTATGGTATACATAAATACATATATATCAACTGTATTATTTCCAATAATAAAATTATTTAAATACCTAATATTTTTAATTTGCAAAAATGGAAAATACATGTCTCAAAATCTTATTATACAACAAAAATCCAAATTGTAATCAATATCTATTATTCGTATTCTTCTTCATTAGAAGCATAAAGGTTAGCATCAATATACAGTTCAGCTCATTTGAACCTTAATCAATTGGATTGCTCTCCCACTAGATTTGTCAAGTGGAGATGCTGCCTTGTCTATAGATACCTCAACAAGTTGTGCAATTCTTCGGTTTCAATCCTAATTCTTTGTGACACTATCATTGTATTCAGGTTCATTATGTCGCAAGAGACATAGGCTGGAGTGTGTATAGATTGAAACCTTTGCTTTTTTGACACTCATATGGTTGTGCTTGATCAAGTGGATGGAGAATGTACTCCAGTTTTTCCATGTCAATTAAACCATTTCCATAACCCTTCATATATTTGTTGTTATTACCTACTAGTAATGAGGAGAATTACGAGGCTCAAAAGAAGATACCATATCCATTGAAGATGCCAGACGATGAGATGCACTTGAATGAAGAAGCCATCTTCCATTTTCAAGAAGTGTAATTGCCAAGTGTATCATTGTTTTGTGTTTTTAATATTGTGTTAAACTCCTATAGTTCTTGGCCAAGTTACCGATTCGGATTCTAATTTGTATGTAGGTTCGACATTTGGGTTCGACATTCACTTGAATTTTTTTTGGGCTGGGTTCAGTTCGTTTTGGGTTCACTAGTACAAATTTTTTTTTCAAAAACAATATAAATATATTATTATAATCATTAAGACAATGATATGATATACTATTAAAATATAATTAACTAATATATTACAATCTTAATTTAATAATATATTATTATAATGATAATTTTAATATAACTATATAATAATATTAAATAAAATAGATATACAAATATCATAAAACAAATGTTAATATAATTATAGGGTAAAAAGTAATTAATATTAATAATTATTATTTGTAGACATAGTCCACAAAACATCACTTCTGCCCGAATGAAGAAATGCTCCTTGCAAAATTGGTCAACGTTAACGGTGGGAGTTCTTTGTTCTGCTGAATAATGTCAATAGCACAACCTCCATGCATACCTCCCTGCGAAATTCATACTGTGTGTTTATCATTGATTCGGTGATCGCTGTTGGTTTTTCAATAGCAAGGCCAACCCATTTATTTATTAACCTGTACCTCTGCCGTGAATGGTGACTGACTTGTAACTTGTGTGCCTTTGCTGTGAATGGTGACTGTTGCCTCTGCTGTGAACGGTGACTGGTGCTTTTGCCGTTGAAGTCAACCAATAATGAAAAGTAATTTAAATTCGTTTTAAATTTGCCCGCATGGTGTCAAATTTGCTCAAAATGGAGCATTATTTGACCGGGGTCCGTATAACCGATATGACATCAAATTTTAGGGTGAAATTGCGATTTGGGATCGAATACGAATTGACTTTGCATATACAACGAACTGACTTGCGAATTTCTAGTTGCCTAAGTGAATACGGTAACTTAGGTTCTTGGCTATATTTCTCAAGTTGGTGATTGTGATATTGAAGGAGGAGACATTGATGAGGGCAACTTGATGTTATTCTTTTGAAGGGGGTGTTGAACTCATCAATCCTCTTATTGTAACAACTATGCTTATCATGTCCTAACCTTTTACAAGATGCACATTTTGATTCTTAGATGGTTCCTCTTTAGACGAGTTCTTGGACTTAAGGGTATGTTGTGAAGAAGAATCCTTAGCATGTTCATTATACTTAAGATCCTTATTATGCATTTAGTTTTTATCATTGCCACTTGAAGCCTTTGGATTATAATCTATTTCAATAAGTGTTTGAGACTTTGAAAACTCTAATGTTCCGATATGTGCTAAGGGCTCATTTGGTTGCTCGAATTTGCTATTCTAGATTTGTTATTTTGGAATTGTTTGGTTCACATGGAATTTAATTCATTAAATTTTTCCCACCTGATTCAAATATCAAATTCTGATTTTGAGTAACTTGTCGACCGTTGCCAATTTGATTCCACTGGCACTTGAGTAGTCTGCCCTCTGCATCAGATTTGACTCATCTTGTTATTCCCAATTCAATCATCCATTGTAGTCTATTATCGTGATTCACAGAAACTCTTAACAATTGAATCCTTTGGAGCATGCAAACAATGCCATCCCAGTCGGCACATCTTGTCTCTCTCCAAATTGCCTACGTACTCTCTTTAGCAATTGTACCTCAATAACCAAATGACCTATAATAGTGCACCTGATCAAGGACCTCTCATGTTTGTAGTATATAAAGTTCTCATCATCATCATCCTATTCGGGGTAGTCTCTATAAGGTCTCTATGTAAAATTTGTCATAGTATTGGGCAAATGTATGAAGTGTAATGTATACCCCATAGGTCCCTATGACAATGCACCTGTATAGTAGTATACATGAGGCAAATCCTTGATGAATACCCTCTCAAGCTAAAGAATGCTGTTCTAGATCTAGCAGCATATCGTTTGGAGGAAGTTTTGCGGGTTATTGTTATACATGCAACAAGTTTGGACATCAAGCTAAAGAATGCAAATCAAGATCTAGCAGCATATTGTCCAGAGGAAGTTTTGCAGGTTACTATTATACATCTAATCAACATGGACACAAAGTTGAACATTTCCAATCAAGAGTTTCACCGAGAATGATACCGAACAAACTGATAAGCATACTGAGAAAAGAAGGAAACATTCCTATTATGTGTAATGTATGTGAACATTTTGGACACATAACAATGAATTTTAGACTGAGAAACCCAAGAGGTAACTCTGGACCTTGGAGGAAAATAGGCATGATATGTTTTATCTCTAACAAGTATGGACACTTAGTACAAAACTACATATATTGACAACCCAACAATGAAGATAACAGAGGAAAAACAGTGATATGGACATTAATTTCTACTCCTAGAATCAGATGGACGGACTGGTTTGAGATCCAAGAGTTGATAGGATAGGTGCTTTAACTTAGGTGGTTTGTGGTGAGTTTGGACATATAACAAGGAATTTTAGACTGAGAAACCCAAGACGTAACTCTGGACCTTGGAGGAAAATAGGCATGATATGTTTTATCTCTAACAAGTATGGACACTTAGTACAAAACTACATATATTGACAACCCAACAATGAAGATAACAGAGGAAAAACAGTGATATGGACATTAATTTCTACTCCTAGAATCAGATGGACAGACTGGTTTGAGATCCAAGAGTTGATAGGATAGGTGCTTTAACTTAGGTGGTTTATGGTGAGTTTGGACATATAACAAGGAATTTTAGACTGAGAAACCCAAGAGGTAACTCTGGACCTTGGAGGAAAATAGGCATGATATGTTTTATCTCTAACAAGTATGGACACTTAGTACAAAACTACATATATTGACAACCCAACAATGAAGATAGCAGAGGAAAAACAGTGATATGGACATTAATTTCTACTCCTAGAATCAGATGGATGGACTGGTTTGAGATCCAAGAGTTGATCGGATAGGTGCTGTAACTTAGGTGGTTTATGGTGAGTTGTTATATAGTTTGGGGCTTGGAGCAGCAGTTGTAATCATAATAGCGCAACAAGTAGGTGTTCATTAAAAGGAGATTAAATGGTGAGGAAAGGGGAAGAATATGAAGGACGAAATGAGGAACGTGAAGAGTTCAGGTGTAGTTTAAAGAAGGGAAAGGTGCTCATTTCTAGCTATTCTTGGATATTGAAGCTGTTTTAGACTTCTCTTTGAGAAACGTGGAAGCTTGCAGCTCCTATTTTTCAGAATTTGAGGATTTAACCATTCAGGCTTCTTGGGTGGATTAGACGCAACCTCAATTTATCTTATGTGGTGAATTCATGGCACAGTTCACATTTGAAGTTGCAAGTATTTATCATGTTATTGTAATGTGGATTGTGTAATGCAATGACAAAATCTAAGGATTTTATATTAGTATTTGCTAGTTATGTGCTGGATTTTGTTGCATAAATGCTTTTTAATTTCTGAAATATTTGTGAGGAAAAATTCTTAGAAAATATGGGTCACATATTCCCCAATATGTATTGGATTTTGTTGACTGTATCGTGACCATGCTGCAATTTGTTGGTATAGAAGCACGTTGTGTGGGGATTGTCTAGAATGACATGGACATAATGGCAACAAAGGTAAGGATTGCAAAACAAAAACATGAGAACGACCTATAGAATATGAAACCTTATACGATAAGGTGGAATCAATTCACCATTGTTGGGAATAAGTGACAACCCCTGCGCACCTCATTGGATATGCCCAATCTCCGAGGTACTATTGGAATCAAGTACTTGCCATGCTAGGGAGATTAGCACCATATATAGATGAAGAAGTTGCTAATGGGTACAAAAAATCTTTTGAAAGACTCATCCTAGATGAAAACCTCCTTGAAAAAGTGAGGATACATTTTGGCTTCTTTGCCTTAGGAAGAAATTGTGATCTCCCTTCGTAGTATACACCTTTACTTCTAACTCCCAACAGTGGTTTCTGGACTATGCTTGTAAAGGACACTTATAATGTTTCTCCTAAGTATCCTTTGATTTATTTAATGACTAGTTGATAACTTGATATAGAATATTTTGTGATTCTCATTTGAATATCACTCCATTATACTTTTAAAATTTAATTTAATTGATACATAAGTTATTTTTATCAACCCTCCTAAATTTATATATGTTGTCTCCTAATATTTAATTCCCTTGAAATCAACACTTACAATTAATATATGTATGTTCACCTTTGTTTCTTATGCCTTATTGCCCTCTATATATAATAAGTTCCTTTTTTCTTGCATTCAATATATTAAATCACCATTCCTTGTAAACACCCATATTTCACTATGTATGGTATGTTACTTTTTCTTTCCTGCACACCTTTATCAGTCTATATTAAAGTCAGTTCTATGCTCTCACTTCTTTTATCGCTTATTTCTATGGTCTGTATATTCCCCTTATTTAATGCTCAAATCTCCCTTTTTACCTCCCTTAATACTCAATGTTTTAATTGCTTATTTGATCCTTTTAATTATCTTTTTATGCAGTTAATTAAGTTTTCCCCCTCTTTAGCCAATTGAGGTCAAATGTCCTACCACGAGGACCCCCCCAACCCAAAGGGGCTTCCATTTATTTTAGTTATTGTTATTTGATCTTTAAGGATAAGTTTGCTAAGTATTTGGTAGGATTATAATAGGTTTATTTATGAGACTATGATTTAAAAGTTATTTGATATTATTATCTTGGATATATATATTATTAATAGTTAGATTTGAATAATAAAAATATTTGATGTATTAAATAGATTTTAAGTACATATGTATGAGCAATGAATTTTTTTTGTATTATTATTTAATATTTAGTATTTTAATTATTTGTAAAGTTGAGTTATATTCTAGGAGGGGTCATGACATAAATCATGGTCCAACAATATATATATATATATATATATAAAATATCATATACTTAAATATAAGTAAACACCCAAATGTTAAGTATTCAATCTTTTTGTATCGAATGTCTTAAAAGACCCGAGGCTCCCAATGGCTATAGACCTTTATGAAAGGTCATTACTTTTCCCTCACATATGTATTAAAGGGATTTATCAAAGGGCATTTGAAGGAGCCATCTAGCATCATTTCAATACACAGTTAGCAATCAAGGTAAAGACTAACATCTTATTGGAAAAGCTGCTTTTAACCAACTTGATCTGTGGAAGAAGTAGCAAATTTAAAAGAACAGATTGAAAGGAATAATACAGTTGGCATAGAATGATCCTAACCAACATTTAATCAAAGTTAGCATCAAAATCTCAATTATCTATATCTTTATCTATATCTAGTACATTTATGTAGCCAATTATGTATCTATCAACATATCATATTATAATATAAGGAAATCCTTGAATATATAACATATCTTATACACATACCTTGATGACAACTTTTACACCTTTTAGATCTGCCTTGCTTCTCATAGTAAATATATGTCAAGAGGTGTGCAATTATATCTCTTTTGTTTTCTTATTCTATTTTCTCCTTTTTGATACTATTCTCCTTGTTTGTTTCTTATTAAAATGGTAATTTATAAATCTTGTTTTGTTTTTCATTGATGTCCTCTCAAAAAGTCACAACCCTTCATAATCACAATCCTTTCTAAAAGTCACAACACTTAAATAATTACAATATTTTTGAATTTTTGCAATCGTTCCTACTTACAACCCTTTTGAAGAGTCACATTGTTTCATCATTTCAACCCTTTGAAATGGTCTCTTCTTTATTTTCTTCTTATTCTTTTCATCTTCCATCAATCCTTCTTTTACTCATATCTTCTCCTCTTCTTCCTTCTATTTCAAATGAACTGTCCTTCCTTTTATATATTAATTTGAAGGAGTCATATCTCTTTATTATATATCTTGACTTTTTATTAGATTTAACTATTTATATTATTCTATATTATATTATATACTTTATTTTTATTGTCATTTATTATTAAATACCTTTTAGAAAGGTAGCACATTTTTTATAATATTCTCTTGTAGTAAATTTTATTTATTTACTCATTCATTATAATTGAATTATTACTATATTGTTTTAAATCTTATTTTAGATATCATTTTATTGATAATAGACTATATACATTATTGTTATAATATAGTTATATTAAAATTTCTTAGTTTTATATTTTAATATATGATCTCATTATCATTATTTATTTAATATTGTATTAGCTAATTATTTTTAAAACTCTATCTTAAAATGGGGATATGATAGTCTTCCCTTCCTTAAATTGCTTGTCCTCAAGAAATTAGATAATTTCTTTTGTTAATTTGAAAGATGTACATCTTTTAATCCAAAAGTTGTTGTTGTCATGGCTATGATTGAACCTCTTCCAATCTCCATTGGCATTCCACAATGGTCTTTGATGTGAATTATTTTCCTATATCCTCTTTTACCCTGTAATCTGGAAAGATCATTATCTACTGCCACTCTTGTGTACTCACTATTGGGGTTATCAAGAAAGGTGTAATACCTCAAAAAGAAATATTGGAATAAAACAATATGAAGTCCAACCATATATTCTACTCTTTATCCTAACTCCAAATCTTAAAGATGTCCCCAGATCAGGTTTCCCATACCTTAGTTGTTCTATTGTCTTCTCTGAAATACACCCCTTAAGGTTCTTTTTGGATGGGACATCCTCTATCCAAGGCCAATCACATATGCATATGTTGACATCATTAGAATATTATAGAACATGTGGATTATACTAGTCTTAGTCATGCTAGTCGGATAGAGATTACAACAATCTCTCATACCAACATTATAGAGACTCAACCAATCTCCATGGCGTCGGTCAGATGGAGATAGGGTAAATCTCTTATACTGAAACTACAACCTCATCTAGCCATTTATACAATGCTAACACTAATCTCTCACACTAGAATGATAACCATTTATATGAAGATTATACAAACCTCCTGCATTGGCAGAATGAGGTTTCATTAATCCATCTTAGTCATTCATAAAGGGATCATCGCAAACCCTACATTGGCACATAGCCATTTAAATAGAGATGAGCGCAGTCCCTACACTGGCACAGTGGGAATATTATCAGTTAACTATTTATATCCAATTAATGTTAATAATATCAAATTTAAATAATCATTTGATATCATTACTTTGAGTTATATGTATATATCTATATCTATCTATCCATATATATGGCACAAAGGACTATGTCATAGGGAGAAAGGGAGTTACATCTGCTGTCAAATAAAATATATAAAGCAAGCAACAGGGGAGCTAGAGGCATATACAGACAGACACAGACACACACATACTACAGTTGAAAAAGAATTGTTCCACCATTTTTATTCCAAGAACACATATGTATATAATTAACAGGATTTGAGTAAAACTGTACACCCATAGACAGTTGGAACCTCTTTTAGAAATCCATTAAGCAATGTCAGAACCGATATAATACATTTTTAACACTAATTCATATCTCTATTTGAGAGCCATAACTTTACAATTCAGATAAGACACTATAAATTTCATAGTAGCTCATGTATCTATTTGTTCAATATATATTATGATATTATCCATAAAATTAAAAGGAATCCAAATAAATTGAGTGATATTTGTTATCAGATATTCAGATTGATCTCATTGTTTCAAAACTTGGATATAATCATATAAGGGTTGTCTTTCTCATCAATTACATTTGACTTAAAGAACAAGCAAGAAAACATTCGCAAATATGATACTGCTATCATCCAAATTCATTTAGAGTATGAGATTAAAGACAATAGTATCGGACAAGGAGAAATAAGTCTCAAACCATAAAGTGTTACACAAGGGAGATTACACTCATCCCACACCCACAACTACATTCTCTGTGCCATTAATGGAACTTCTGCTATATTTCTCCATCCACAAACTCATTTGTTTGATCTTATTTCGCTGCCTTCAGCAAGTCCATGTCAGAATATGATTTGAGCCGCACTGAAGAGCGACTATGCTTTATTGCAATTGCTGATGGGGAACAACGAGGATTTTTTATTGATGAAGCAGAAATATAGAGAAGGTAAAGTTGAGCCATTGAAAACAGTCTATCCAACCATCTGACTAACAGATAATATGATTAGAGAATAATATTAATTCATTTTTTGTTCAATTTTATATTATTTTGTGTATGCCTATTGTGCGGAATTGATATTATAACAGGATTTGCCATTGATTTGACTAATAATTCACTTTTAGCATTGATTTTATTCACAATTTTACATCCTCCATTTATCTTCTAATGTATTGGTATCTGCCATAATGTTTAATATTTTGTTTAAATTGTCAATCACATGCATGTTTGTTCCTTCCATATTTTTGAGTAGCACTTGTAAACTCATTCTTCTCATTTCTGGTATACACTTTCATATCTGAGCAGAGTGTGGAGCAAATAGGGAGCAGAGGTGCTCGGATGAACATAGAAAGCAATCTGCTTCACCTGTATTCAAGTACCGATATTGAGGTAAAGGATAACTGATATAACATTTTATGCTCAATTTTATTTTGAACTGCTTATAATATCCTTGTTTAGGTGTTGTAGGTTATTCAACTTGAACATTGTATATGCTTAGTATAGAGTTTATTGAATATGGATAATTACAGTTTAAAATAAAAAAATTCTTAATCATTGCAATAGTACCAATTCTGTCATGTACACATGGAATTCCTGTATCTAAACTAGTTTCCTTTTCGGTCCTATTTATAGCTAGTTAAGTTTAGATGGGTATAGCTTCTAGATGTTTTTGTCATGTGTGTATGACACTTGGTAGGATAGTTTCTGCATGGATAGATGCGTTCTCCTTTGCCTTAGCTGCCTTCTTCTCACACTTTATATATATATATTGAATTGTCCTGGTTGTATTAGCATTGACGACATATCATTTTGATTTCTTTTTGCTTCTCTCTCGTGGAAGGTTCTTTGGTGTTGTAGAAGATTTTTGTTTGTGGGAAATATTTTTGCCAATGAACATTTAAAAATAAAAAATTGGCTCTCATCTATATAAACTTATAAAGTTTTGTCTTTGACATGTCATGAAGATCTGAATTTTTTCCAGACTTATGGTTGCCATCAATGAATGGTATGGTTAAGCAACAAAGTTGCTTGTGTATGACTTGGAAATCATACACGAGAAGGTTTAGTAAAATGTGATGCATTACACGGAAAAGAAATGACAAGCTCTTTCGTGTTCCATGCCAATTTTTGAAGTGTGAATTTTTGCCTATGTAATCAGCACTGAGTATAAATGACAAAATCTATTTTCAACAATTCATTAGTTAAACTCTATTTAATTTGCTCTCTATATCTCTAAGCTATGGAAATGCTCTTATGTTTTAAAAAAAACATTTTGTCTTGTTTTCTTCAATTTTTTTTTTTACTTTTTAAATTTGAAAATGTGATTTTTCCTTCATTTCTTTCCAATTATTTTTCAGAAGATCTTAAATACTTTTGGAATGCTCTTATGTTTAAAAAAAAAATAGTTTGTCTTGTTTTCTTCAATTTTTTTGTTTACTTTTTTTCGGAATATGTGATTTTTCCTTCATTTCTTCCCAATTTCTTTTCAAAAGGTCTTAATACTTTTGGTTTGCTTATTTTTTCCCCAATCAATATTTACTGCCATGAATATGATATCACTTGACATGGTAGTTTTTTCTCTGCCGTGCAAAGAATGATGATTGAATGATCCTACAACTTGGTCTTGTTCTTGTTTGTGATGCTTAAAGATTCCTTTCTGTTGTGTTCTAACTTATCTTGCATCAAGTTTTTTGAGTGGTATGGCAGAGGATAGCAGGTGATGGTAAGCTGAATAACTATATGAAAAATAGAGAATTTTAAAAAATATAGGGAAATTTCAAATATTCATATGATAACTTTGATAATACAATCTTCACATATATTATAGATTTTTTAATATGCTATTACAGTTGAATTGAGAGCTCACAGGAGAACCAAGCAAATCAACAAAGGGCAAAATTCATTTACTTTCATAATTCATTGTTTATTTAGATATGTTATTTTCATACTATATAAGCAATTAAAAATAAATAAAATGCTTGAAGGCTAAAATTTTGAACCATAAAATGATAATGTCATAGAAAGTATTTTGCTGTGTCCAACTGGCATCAGCTATCATTCCATAAAAATTGGAATCTGATTTGGACTATTTACTACTACAAGAGGATACCTCATCCAATGTAACTGTAACCAAACCCTTTTGTGTGACCTTAACAATTTGTGTTTTGTATTTCGGATCAATATCTCATCATAATGTTGTGGTCGCTTCAATAATGAGGATAACAGATCCCCCTGCATGGCCTCTTGAAGCCTTCTGGACAGCCATTCAACAATAATGAGTATTTTGGGCTTTCTCTACCCGAAAAAATCCAATCGAGCCAAGTTCTATAAAAACTAAAGGTCTCCATCACTTTCAACAAAAATCTCCAATCTACTAGATCATATGCCTCATATCTAGTTTAATTAACATCCCTGGTTTACTAGATTTTTGAAGAGAGTGCAGGACTTTTTGAATATTTGTATATTACTTGTGGTTGTCTCATATAATTTTGTTTTTGGTGTCTTTAAAATTAATAAGTAGTGAGTTATAATTTTTAAACTAGCCTTGGTGTGTTTCGAAAATTTGCTTTCCTTGCATTTCTTAGTCTTATATTTATTTTTATTCCTCAAGCATGTATGATGGGATAAGTGCATTGTTTCATTAGGATAACATAGAGATCTATACACATAAATCTCACCCATCTTTTCTATTTGAAGGATATTTTGGATAAGGTTCAGAAGCTCCGCCCAAGAGCTGTGATAGTGGATTCAATCCAGACAGTTTACCTGAGAGAAATAACAGGGAGTGCGGGTAGTGTTTCACAGGTTTTCTTTTCTGATATTGCTTCCTTTTAATTCAAAATTTAATAATAGTGGGTATTGCATTTATATTGAACTGCTTATGGTAGTTGTATGAAATTTCAATATGAGAAATAGTACATGCACAAGTCTGAAAAGTAACTTTCTTTTGTTGAGATATTAACTCTGTTGAAAATTGTTGCAATATAATTTTATTGTTAAGTAAGATAGTTATTTGCACCTATTTTGCAGAATTCAAAGTGTCACTCACCCACTTCTCCTTCCCCTTCTGCCTAATCTTGGGTAGCTGTTCCATGAGGTGGGTTTTGCTAAAATATTTCAGCAGGCACTGTTGAGAATTTTTAGCAGTGTTTCACAAACAAGTCTTCCTTTAGATTTTATTTTAGTGGAAATGCCAAAAATTTAGGATGCCTAGGGTTCCATGATTTTTTAACAACAACGAATGTTAAAAAAAACTGAGCTGAAATAGCTTTTAGCAACAACTAATATCAAAAGTTATAGATACATTACATGTGGTAAATCCATAGTAACATGGGGATGTGTCCAACACAAACCACCCCCCCACCCCAAATTTGTCCCACTTCCCGGAGACTTCAATGCACCGGGGACTTGGGGACTCCATCCCCCGTTCCCAGCAGTGCTGCCAGATTCCGCCACCTCCACCAAGGATGGGGGACATCCTGATGTTGACTATTTATGTTTAATGTTCAATGTTCCAATTCAATACAGTGTTCAAGTATATGCTCTTTTACATTTATATCTTATATTGCAATACATATTTTCATAACTAACATTTTAAGTACCATATGCACATATATATACCCCCCCTCTTGTCCCTCACCGCTGTCCCCCCACCGTCTCCAAATTAAGGCCCCTCTGTCCCCCTGTCCTAGAAACTTGTCCCCCTGTTCCGTCGTTCCCCTGTCTCCTAGGGCGGTGTAACTATGGGTAAATTTCATTAAAGGAAACTTCCTGCACAACTTTAATGGCACCTGCTGAAATCTGGGATCTAAAAAGTTGAGTCTCCTACATTCAAAGGTATGATTTCACTTTATGCTATAATGGATTTTTCCTCTTCTAATGGGACTTACTCCATACAAATAGATCTTGAAGCCTTGTATGTGTCTTCTTTCTTAGCTGAGTGTTACGACGAGTCAATGTACTCACTATAATACATTAATATTATAATCTGTGAATCATGCCATCTCTTACGCTCACCATTTATAGCTATTGTGTATTAACTAAAGCACTGTACAAACTTCCTTTTTATCTACAAGGTGTCTCTTGTTTGTTACAATTATCTATGTATGTGATTGAATTTTTTTTTGGTTTGTTTAAATGGTTTATTAATTATTATTAGCCAGGATTATGCCTTGCCTGAACTAGGTGTGGTTACAATTAGGAGCGACCTGCTCAAGAGACATGACATTAGTAAGAACCTATTAACAGGTTTTGAAGGAAACAAACTTGACGAAGGTCCTGAAATAGATCAAGCAATACATTTCCTATCAGCTCCTCCTTTAGCCTTAGATAGGATGATCATGTCCATGATTCTTTGCTTGATTTCTTTTCTCTCTTCCCCCTTACCTTTTGCCAGTCATTGTCCATCGTATTAATCTTGTGCTAGTCAGTTGATTTATCATGTGAAGTCATCTCTACCATCGTGCCACACTCAACCTGTACCTCCTGGTGCTTCAAGATTAAATTCTCCCCCTTGTTCTTGTGATTGTGTAGGTGTTTTTTTCTCTGAACATTTTGGAGTTGTAATGCCATTCTGATGCTGCAACACCAAACCACAACCAACATTAACAGCGTAGATGCTGTTTGCCATAGGTCCATCCTTCAAAGTCAAAACCCCAACTTGGGTCTAAGCTTGGGCCTCAAGAGTATGCGGTTGCTATCCTTTACTTAAAGCCCGAGAATAACTCTTGTTCTTCTCTTCCATCTTTTGTACCTTCTTCTCCAACGAATAATGAAGGGCTGAGACATCCTTCCATCGTGTTGCTGTTTTATCCCTGTTGCTAAACAGATTTGTTCTTCTTTGATTATGACTCTTGAATGCCCAAATTAGGAACAATATCTGATTACAACAGTTGAAAAGCCGTTTATGAGTAGATTGGCTTTTGTCTGAATTGATAGGTACAGCTCCCAATGGTAGATTTGCAATGAATTGTGTTTTGTTTCTAAAACTAAACAGGGGTATGTTCTTAACCCGAGAACAAGAGAGGTCAACCACGCCAGACCTAAAGAGAATCCAACTCAGGCAAAAAGGATTTCTGAAGAATTGATTAAGTTTATGAACCCACACATCTTATGAACTCATAAAGCTTAATAGTATGTTTAGCAATACTGAACTTAGTTAATTTTAATCTGAACTACAGTTAGCTTAAGGGGAAAAATGCTTGAAAGATCTCTCTTTAAACATGCAGTGACACTACCTATCACATCAATTCGCTGCTTGAAAGCAAAGAAGCGAAACTCTATTCTTTCCTTGCCTCAATCCAGACAAAAAGAGAAAGCATAAAACTATAACTAACAGAAATGGAACAAAAAATAATTGATATCAAAATACCATTCAGTTGTCTCTGCAACATCAAGTATTTCACACCAAAAATTTGCCGACCTTTTATTAATCTTTCAATCTCATAAATATATGATTTTGAGATGACCGTTACAATGGAAGTTCAATCGGTTCATCTTCTCAAAAATGAGACAAATGGCAAGGCACTAATTTGTCATATTACAATAATTACATAAGAAAACAAAAAAGGGGGGCAAAATGTAAATCATTTCGACTTCTTCCCTTTTCCTACTTTCGCTCTATAGGCTTTAGTGGCAACTATGATTGGGATAAGTTCCTCATGCTTAGGCACGTGTATGTTGGTTTATCTCAAGAGCCATTTGGAATGTTCTCTGGCCAACTCCTTCACAACATTCAATTGATTTGGTAGCTCGTCTGCGGCCACGTGTATGCATGGTCTTCTTCACTTTATCCTCTGTTTCTTTAAGCCCTTTCTCTGTCGACAAGATCATTTTTGTCTTGAATTGCATGCTCTGGAGCCACTCGAATAGATGTTCGTCTCCCTTTGGCAAGATTTTTGCTTCAACTTCTTCTTTTGCCTTCATCTGAATGATCATCTTCAGAAGGGAGATGCAATCATCGCACTTCGTCCTTTCTTTGGCTAGAGTATTGCTATTTGATAAGATGTTATCCTTCTCTGTTTCCAATCGTAGGATAACATTACCAATTTGTTCTATAATAGCAGCTCCTAATTTGAGCTTCTCAATCCATTCCTTACCAATCTGGCCAAAATGCCTATCTTCTTGAAGTTGAGAGATGAGGGCCTGAACCTTAGCAGTAGTAGGATTTTTGGTTATTGATACTCCAGAGATAACGGCCAATGGAGTAACCAACTATCTGATGAACCTATTCAATTCTTCTATTTCAGCCTTCATTTTGGTCTTTGACAACTTCAGACTTTCTAATTGTCCCTCAATCACCTCGTTGGTTGACTTCCACAAGCCAACTTTGATGTCATATCTTCAATCCTTCCTCCTTTGTTGGGCTTGGCTATCTCCATTGTCAGGTGCCCTGTTTCTGGATTTTGCCCAAGTATAGACAAGGTTTTTTGCTTCTTAACCCTTGCTAGTGCAGATCCAAAACGAATTGCAGGGGATACAGTGTCTTTGGTGGAAGTGCTTTCATCTTTCCTTTTCCTCTTTCTTTCCAGAGTATCCTCCAACCAAGAATCAGTTCCTATCACTTTGGAGGTCATCCCAATTGATTCTATACTAAACATCTTCTTCTTAGCTGGAGTGATTGTCATAGCAGTCGAAGAGAAGGGATTCTTCGAATCTCGAGAGATGAGCTTAGAAGAGCTTTGGCCTTTATCTACTTCTGGAGTTTTGTTCATTGCCTCATCAGACTTAGTAGATTCACTACTATTGCTCTTTCCATCTCCCAAATTTACTATCTGTATTGTAGAGCCACTTGGTTGCAGAAGTGTAGCACTTGCTGGCAGAACGGGGCTATGATGAGGAGAGGGAACTGGAGTAGCATGTGGAGAAGGAACTGGAGAAACGTGAGGAGATGGAACTGGTGTGACATGGGGGGATGGAACTGGGGCAGTAGCACTATCCTTTGGCTCTTCTGTCTTCTTTTCTTCAGCACCAATTTGGGTTCCAATGACTAGGAGGGAGTCATCATGACAAGTCTTGGCTATGGGAATGTTCTTGTCTGGAGGTTGATCACCTCCTCTCGAAGGTTGAGATGGTCCTTGAGTGGTAGCTATTGTTACGCTTGGTGTAGCACTTTGGGAGGAAGAAGGCATTGCAGTTGCTAGGGAGGCTTGAGTGGCTCTCCTCTTGGTCGTCCATTCAACCCACTTCCTAGTTCTCTTGATGATTTTGGCCATCATAACATCTAAATCCTCCTCAACATCTTCATAAGGCTCTAAATTGATAGGAATGCCTCTTAACTTAGTTAAATATGTATTACCATACATATTTTGTCCATCATCCTCCAATCCTTCTACATTGAAGTTGATACCATATGTTTTAATTTGCTCCACTATCAGCCTGGTGAAAGCACGATCTCTGCTTTCAAGTTCATCTTTATAGTCCGCCCAATAGTCTTCAATAGTGGTAATGTGTTTGATCACACTTCCAATCTGCAACACATCCCTCGCATATCCATTCGGGTCAAACATAGGTCTCACGACCTCATACGCCTCCAATTTGTATTTCATCTCGAACACCTTGAGCATATTCTTTGCATCGGAGCGGGACTCACAACTGTAAGCTCCAATTCTCATAGGGAATTCATACCCTTTCTTCTTCAAGCTTTCGCTTAGCACATTCACCTGCATCGCTTGCCTCACGATCTCTATTAGCACGATAATGTCATTCGGGTACCTGGGCAACTTCAAGGGGAATCCATCGAAAGCTGCAAGATGCAAATATGAGAAGGATGAGAACTTGATAAAATAATTCCCGAATTGACTAATTGCCACCATTGCCTCTGGGGGCATCCTTGGAGTTCCTTGCAAATTCTCATTGTAAACGCGTCATTAACCTTGGCATATTCTGCATAACTGTTGTGCAATTGCAAACATGGATAGAATTCATAACATTTCACATCATTAGGAAAGTTTTCTATTCTTGGAAGGCCCGACCACAACTATAGAGATGCTAGCATATAATCAGAAAGGAAGACATATAAAAGGTGTTGTAAAACTTCGCGGTGCTAAGAGCTCTGGATAGATGCTCACTTACCTGATGGACCCAATCAATATATTGTGTATTTGAATAGATAATTTGTACCAGAAAGAAATATTGTTCAACAAAATTGAGAGCCTCTACCTCACCTTTCAATTTGTGCAGGAGAACTAGAATTTCTACAATCTCAGGCTTCGGATCAGTACCAAATAGATTTTTGGGAACCTTACTCTTGGCGCCCCGCGGCTTTTGAAACCAGGATCGCATGATTTCTTTCCTCCACACCATCTTCTTCAAGGAGAACTTAGAGACTGCTGCTCCTACTATCAATTCCGAAAACTCCTCCCGTTTTGGGACTCGAAGGCAATTCACCACAGTTTGCCTATTAATGGAGATTAGAACTGTATGATCAGGTAGCAGAATTTATTTGGTATGCGGATTGTAGTGATTTATGCATTCATAAATCAATTTTGGAGCTTGGACTACCACCGAAAACCAACTACCTCCACTAGTCCACTTCCTCAGAGCTTCTCAGTTATAGGATGAATCGACCTTGACCTCAGCCTCCTTTGGAAATCTTGCATATCATAAAAACAGAGTGAGGTATCTGTGAAGTTTTGCAATGTGGACTTAATCCCATTTAGCCCATCAAATCCTGCAAATCTGGTTGCCATTTTGTTTGAGAAAAAAGTAAATTGAAACTTTGAATTTGGATGAGGCATGGAGGATTGAATTCGCAAGCACAGGAAATTTGAAAACGTTGTGCAATTTAACAGCATAACAGTTCAAGAAAAAGCGGTAGTTTGAAAAACTATTATGTTTCCCTCTATATAGAAATCCTAATTCATCCGGTAATCTTCAGGATCCGTGACACACGAATGAATTAAAGGATAGATCCGTTGAATTAGTAAATGCGGGAGCCTCTAATGGACATTTTGGTGTCTTTTCACTGTTTTCGTTGGCCCAATGGTAACTTTCCTTCCCTTTCATATTTACCTTTCCATTTTCCATTTAGTTTCGGAGAATTAAGAATAGAGTACTTCGTAATGAAATTACTGCCTAGCCAGATTTTGTCCAGTATACCTTTCCAAGAGCTGTTAGATTGTTTCCATTAATATCTTAAGATGCCTCATGTCTAATTTGTGAGCCCAATCTGCTTAAAAAGTTGATTTCTTTGTGAATGCGAAAAATTGCCCTCATGGGTTAAAAACCCGTCGAGGAGAAGGCGAATTTGGTTTTTCGCCTAGGGTTTATTTTACGCTTTTACCTTTTGAGTTAATATTTACTCTGGGTTCGGAAAATCTCGAAAGGACTACGAAAGTCGAAGGGGGGCCCACTTCTTTGCCTTTTTCCTTCACAATTGCTCTTTGCAGGAAAACGGACTTCATGGGTTGAAAGCTCATCGAGAAGTCATTTTTGGATTTTCTGCTAAGAATGATTTTGAGCATCATGATGAATCCCAAATGTTTCCCAAGGTAGAAAACTGTAATGAAAATGCAAATTCTCCATAAAGCAGCTCATTATTTTCTTACCTCAATGCGTAAGCCTTATTTATTAATCTTTGTGGGGAATCACCTTCATGGGTTGGAAACCCGCCGAGGAGAAGGCGATGCTCAATTTCCCACAAGCTTCATTCTTTCACAGGAAAAGCATGATAAGCCATGAACAAGTTCAGCTTTGTGAATAGGTTTACGAATTGCAAGAGTCTCCATTGAATTAGGTACTAAGCTATCCGTAGACTCACAACATCAAGGAAGACCCACCCGGCCAAAAAAAATGTGGGAGAAGGGAAAGGTGGAAAATCCGATGAAGACTCTGTTCACCTAAAGGGAAAAGCTAGACCAAGACATACCTAGACCAAACTAAGACATAAAAATTTCCACTTTTGCAAAAAGGATACACAATGAAAAGTGGGGCAATAATCCCCTCTATCATTAGCACATTAGGAAGCCATATGCCATATCAAAAGACGCTTTTACATCTAAAAGGTATTCCTTCCTAATCTAATGGTTGCACCCAAGATCTCTTTACAAATTTAATCAAATTTTATTATGTTAGATCCTTCGTTACCAGATTCGTTGCCGACTGCTCGGATTTGTGTCTTGGTCCACACGGGTCTGGATTCGTGTTTGGGTTCGTTGTGGGTTTGGGTAGGGTCCTTATTTCGGACTATGGGTTTGCCCGAGTTCATGCTGGAGCGAACTTGGGCGAATCCACAGTGAACCTATGACGAACTCGGGAGGACCTGGGGGAGTAGGGTCGAAAATGTGAAATAAAACAAATTTAAAGAGTTTTTTAAAATATGTTTTTTATGTAACCCTAAAAGGATTTTAATAAAGATTATTTCACTCATCTAATCTGTCATCTTGAGGTAGAGGAGGATGGTATAGTGGCATCTGGGACTAGTGGAACCAATTTGGGCTCCAATAATGAGGATCTAGATATAGTTGCAGCCGGGGATGAAGCCATTGATCCCTCATTGTTTGATGAGCCATTTGATCCTTGAAGGGCATTTGATATTAAGATCATTGATAAACTACTAAACACTTGTCATTTATCATTATGTTTCAAACTTTATTATTTGATGAACTAGTTTATGTTTTGCAATTTCATTTTGCAATTTAGTAATAAATGTATGATTTTCTTTACAATTATGAAGATAGATTAATGAGCGAGTATTTAATGTTTGTTGTTGACATTTGGCATTGATCAATGATCAAGGAACATGCATTCATATTGTGAAATGACTTAGTTTTGCAATTATGCACATTTCACTTATTTTTTTGTATAGATAATGGATACATACTTACATGCTAAGTCACAAGGTTCGAGTTCAAGTTCGAGTTCGACAACCATGAAGTTCGGAAAAAGTTCGGGAAGGCAAAAAATTTGAAAAAAATTCGACAATAAATTCGACTTATATAATTTTCAAAAAAATATAAATATATAACCCTGATTCCTAACCATGGGAGAGTTCAACTTTGTAGAGATGATTATAGACTATGATATTTTTTTTACTTTTCGTTGCAAATAAAAAGAATTAAAATAAAAGAATAATAATATTTTTATCTAATCTTTACTATTAAAATAAAATTGTGAATATTACAAAATAAAAATAAAAATAATATTGTAATAATAAATTAATTAATAATCGTAAATAAGTATGCAAAATATTAATATCTTATTGATGATAAATAAATAAATAGCATAAATTATACACAAAACATAAATATTTTTGTACATAAAATAAATACACATACAAATGTTTTACTGGTAATACAGGAATAATAAACATAAAATTTATTATCATAATCTTTTTTTATGGGTATTTATTGTCATAATCTATATAATATTAAAACATAATAATAAAAATAACAATGAGTATTGTAATCTTTTTAAACTTTCCAACCACAATAAATAAATACAAATGTTATTGAAGTGAGACCATTAGGCGCAAATGGCCGTCGCGGATGACACAATATCTGTAAACAGGGAGCGAATGGAGCAAACAAAGTGTAAAGCAAACGCAAACAGAAATGGAATGGACGAATGGCAGGAGATTGGAGTAGACGAATGACAGGAGGTTAGAGTAGACAAGCACCATCAGACACGACCCTCGAACAACATTGGAATATTCAACAACGGCACTGTGATATTCAAACAATCATTTTTTCCCTAATCGAGCTTCATATACGCAGGTGAAGGTCATTGTTTTAGAAGCTTTTTTTGCCCAAAAACCCCAAAACAACTTCACACGAATTTAAACGAATTTTTTTCATTTTTTACAGATTCGTCGAATTTCGAACCTGAAGCTGAAAGTTCGGCGAACCTTGTGACTAAGCTTACAGGCATGCATGCATGCATACATACATACATACAGTCACGAACTCACCCACGAATCCAAACGGAAAATTTGGTTTTTGTCGAACCCATTAACCTGAACTCGAACCCAAATTTGTCCCTAAACTCGAATTGACAACTTAGGTTAGATCCTTATCCACATCGAATTTAATCAAAATCCAAGATAACATTGTGTGCAAATGATTATAGTAGTCCTATTGTCTAAACATTATTGGCTCTCAAGGAATGTAAAGACAAATATAGTGACATTTTTTGTATTGCAATTTGATTGTCACTTTGACATTCTAGAGTCAAGCCAACACGGAGGGAGTGCTTGGATCGGGAGATGGAAAAGACTTATTTAATAAATACACTATAATCTCGTTCACCAACCTTAGATTGGGGAATATTTATATTGCAAATATATATTGAAGTGGATATATTGTGGGCGAAACATCTATAGTGTTTTCGTGGATTCATCTGACTCTTTATCCATTAGTACAAAATCATTGCAGCTCAGTTATGTGAACATACTATATGCTCGATATATTTCTATTATGCATTAAGCTTCCATTATGAGATCTTGATGATTGTCTTGCTGTTCTATAGGTTTATTATATGAATGATGCATGTAAGATTAATGAACTTTTTGGCCTAGTTCCTTTAATGAACTTCTTATTGTATGTATTATTTTTACATATAATTAAACTGTAAGGATTAATTATATAATTATTCATTTATTTTTTAATATTTTAATATTATTATTTATTTGTTAAATTCTCTTAGAAAGGAGACATCACAAGGATTCCCACACCCTTTAATAGTAACCCTAAACCTAAATTAGCCATTTAAACAACTAAAATCGAAACAAAAACTTATTTTGCTATCTTTCATATTGTGAAAAGGGAAATAGGTTTAAAGTTCAAAACTGTATCCCACCTTTGTTTTTCCTTGGCCGCAATTTTTTAATAAAATACCAATGCTGCCATATTTTGTAGAATAAGGGCCATGTGTTTGTTTATAAAATGTGTTGCATTTTTAATACCAAATCTCTAGGATTATGCATCAAAATGCCGTGCTTTTATTCTTGGTCACACTCGATCACCAATAAAGCTATGATTTTCATTTAAAAAACCTAGACAAGAATGCACAAATTTGGGTCATAATTTGCATAAAGAAATGATGTGTAGTTTCCTTGCCAAAAACCTAGCAATTAGTCCGCGAAGATGTTTCCCATTTCCTTTACTTCCATATCCATTACCATTTTGAGATAATTATTATTCACTAATTTTTTATCTTATAAAATTTTTCATTGTTAAATGCTCTTTTAGAAAGGGAACATCAAAAGGACCGTTACGCCCTTTCATAGTAACTGTAAACTTGGAAAAGCCATTCAAACAACTAAAAAGAAAAGGAAATTAAATCTTTCTATCTTGCATATTGTGAAAAAGAAAATAATTTTAAAGCTCAAAACTATATCCTGCCTTTATTTTTCCTTGGCCACAAACTTTTAATAAAATATTGATGTTTCCATATTTAGTAAAATGGGGGCCATGAGTTTGTTTTTAAAATCTGTTGGATTTTCGTAGAAAATCTTTTTATATTTTGCATCAACATAGTTGTGCTTTTAAAATTCGTGGTCATACACAATCAATATTATTGGTATGGTTTTCATTTGAAAAACCCAGACAAATTTGCAGAAAATTGGCTCATAATTTGCATAAGAATTTATCCACAATTTTCCTTGCAAAAAATCTAGCAATTAGTTAGCAAAGATGAACCCCATTTCCAATAATTCCATAGTCCAATGCCATTTTCAGAAGTGAAATAGAATACATTATTTTAATATTCTATGAGATAATAGGATACAATATTATAATGACCAACACCTCCTTATATAGAGTTCAGAGGATGAAACTAAAAATAGCAAACTCACTTATGTCATTGAGGTGATTTTATTAGTAATGTATGTCTTATGTTCCAGTATTAATAGTGTTGCATTCTAGGGCCCCAACATGAAATGGTAACTCTAAAAACATAAAAAATCTTCTTACAATTATGACTTGCATAATCAACCAAGGGGTTTAACATGCAAAAAATAATTGTGAACACCAAAGCAATTGAACCACTAAAATATAATGCTAGACATGCAAGCAAACCGCATGATTAAGCGAGGGTTGAACCATCTAAAGTTGCTACACGAGATCTGGTAGATACTTCAAAATTCAAATGGTTTCTGAAAGGATTACCTGTTTGCACATTACCAACCACCATAGCTAATCTCAGTTTTACCTACACATCGCTAGTTGAGTCCTCCACACCAATAAAGTACACCCCATTAATAATTTAATCCCCTTAGCAACTCGAACCAATTTTCCTCTCTCAAGCTATGAAAGCTTTCACGCATTTGACATTTTAAAAGTACCTTTGTAATAGTACAGGAACAAATGCTTGACCACTGTATGAATATATTAACAAAAGGTGGTGAGAGTTGCGTGGTGCATGTTGCCATCCTACAACTTTGTATATATTATATCTAGGTCAATACCCTCATGGCCAATATCCTTGGTCTTGTTCTCAACTAGGTCCTTACGTTCAATTGCTTTCGCAAGATCATTGCTAGTTATAGTGGTATTCTCTTGGATGAGTAGATGGAAGTCAACTCTAGTCAAACCTCTTTTGTCAATAGATGTTTAATTAACCTTTTGGAGAAATTAACAATGATCGTGACATGAGACTGAAGGGAACCTTTGTTTTCCAAATCATCCTTATTGAGGATTCTCTTTAGCTAAGTGAGAAGGATGGAACTATAGCATTTAAGTATGTCCTTCAAACAATGATGTCAAACATGGCACCAACCTCTTCTAAGCCACAATTGACAAGCCACCATGCACTTGAAAATCAAGGCACCTAACACTTAAAACAGAAATAGAGCTATAAGCTAGAAAAATTTCTTGCACGACCATGTGATGTCCCCTTTTTGGGTCGGTCATGATTGACATGTATTTAATCAATCATGCTATATATGTCTTAAGAATATATCCTTATTAATGTTTCCAATTACGTTGGATGATTATTTTGTTTAGGGTTGGATGGTATAACTATTATCCAAGTTGCGTAGACCTAACTATGGACTCCCTCAAAGTTTACAGGTCCAATTGCATATCACAAAAGCCTACAAAATGCTGACCTCTACCTTATCTCGGGACAAAGATCTATTGCATAGAATTTACACAAGCCTCTACTTGGAAAACACCTTAGTCCTCCTTTCTTAGCTAATTAGTAGTAGGATCAAAATATAAATACAAATATATTTGTAATTTCGCTATTATAGTTGCTATTACAATCTCATTATATTAAATGATATTAATGCTACAATAGTTATACTTATCGATATGTGATCAATACTCATATATATCTTTGAATCATATTAGATTATTTATTTCCTCCTCCTTTTGAAGAAATCTCATTGTATTTCTTTTCTCCTTTATAATCATAATCAATTCAAAAAGTCACACCACTTCATAATTACAATCCACATGAAAAGTCACAATACTTCATAGTTACAATGCTTTTGAAAAGTAACAACCCTTTATAATCATAATCCTTTCAAAAGTCAGAATACATTATAATTACAACATTTTTGAAGAGTCACAACCATTCATAGTTATGACTCTTTGAAAGAGTCACATCCTTTCAGTATCATTAATATCTTTTGAAAAAGTGACTTATTTTCTTCACATTACTTTCCTCTTCCATTTTCCCTTTTTCACTTCACTCTTTTGCTCCTCTTCCTTCTCTCTTTTTGAAATGAACTCTCCTCTTATTTTCTTCACATTACTTTCCTCTTCCATTTTCCCTTTTTCACTTCACTCTTTTGCTCCTCTTCCTTCTCTCTTTTTGAAATGAACTCTCCTCTCTTTTATATCTTATTATGGAGGAGTCGTGTATAGTTATTACATATCTCGACTTTTCATTAGATTTAGCTAACTTTTATTATTTTATATTATTATTTATTTACTTACTTTCTACAATATTATTTCTTTGTAGTCAATTTTATTTATTTATAGATCTTATTTTATTGATAATAGATTATATTATTATTTTTTATTATATATATATATATTAATACAAATTGTAATATATGATTTTTTTATCATTATTTATTTAATAACAATATCTTATTTAATTATTATTAAATTTGTATCTTCAAATGGGGACATGTCAAACCACAACACAGCCTTCATTGGAAATGTACAAGTCAGTGAAAGGGTACAACCCATCAAAAGATGTTCTCATCAAACAGAATGAATCATAAAATAATAAATACTGCCCAATATTCCACAACATACAAAGACAAGATACTTCATCATTAAAGGGCAAGAAATATCAAAAGGGTTGTCAAATCAAGATCTATTTTAGTGAACAGGTCTGCTACCTTTTGTGTACAAAAACAATGAGAAAATGAGATACCCTCAAAATTCTAAAAATACCAATTCTCTTCTCTAGAGGACAGATGAGCTTCCAATTCTGTCAAGTCTCTTTCCTTAGGATATTAATAATCTTCCTGGGCCCCCCTTCCACGACAAGCTTCTTTCACCCCTCAAAACATGCAGGCAAAACAACTACAATTAAGTCATTACATTTCCTATTCTTGCTGGTCCTATGAACCAACAAGAGGGAGCATCCTTTAATAAAGACATAACACAAATTGCATTTTAAATAATCCACTTTTGGTGGCCTCAAGTTTATATGAGATACTCCATCAAAGTTCAATTTCCAAAAGTTGAGTTGAGGTGCTTTCTAATCATGCAAGGACACTATTTTCCCTCTTCCCCAATAACCTATTAATAGCATTTGATGCCACATTGTTGTTCACAACACAAGTGATATTTTTGATACCCATGCACATTATTACCTCTAACATAGAACAAAAACAAATTAAAAAAATGCTTGCAGACACCATGAAAGCTATTTTACAGCTTCCAGTTTGGAGGTCAATGAGGTTTCTTTTTTGGTGTGAGTATAGAATAAATTCTGTCCTGGCCCATAGCTTTATGATCTGGTTGTAATAAGAAAGTTAGATTTAAATTCAGTCAGATGTAAAACAAGGAACACCAAATTGTGTTTTACAGATAAAATCTTAGGGATATTTCTCTTTTTCCAGTAAATGGGGCAGAACATAGTTTTTAGGACACATCATGTGACAAAAATTCTTCTCTTTTCCATTACAAACTGTCATTAATGATAAGGGAAGCTTCTTGAAGACACTGTAGGAACATTTATGCAATATACTAAATAGAAATAATCTTCAACTTTTTTGAGATTTGATTATCTGATCAGCATCAGGTAAATTTGATATACATTGTGCAATCTTTGTTTTGTGATGTCTTTATCTGTGTTCACCTTGTAGGCTACATTTCAAAATCATATTGTGGAGGGGTATATTACTTCCAAACAGTTTAATACTTATTCAATATTATAAATATATGATGGCGTTCTACTAGTTCTTTTTCTACAATTGCTTATAAGTGCAAACCTGTGTACAGCAGATGTGTACTTGAACGAGTGTAATTGTGTCATATTTTTTAAGTGTACAATATTGTTTCTGATTTTTATTTTTTTTGGATCTATTAGGTAAAAGAATGTGCAACAGCTCTGTTACGGTTTGCAAAGAGCATACATATTCCAATATTTTTAGTAAGTTTCATAATTTAGTTTCTTTTTGGTGAATGCATAATTTAGTAGAAAGTAAGAAGAATACTTTACCTCAGAACTTAAAGTGTAATTTTAGTTGATGTAAAAAGAAGCTTATGATATAAAACATACCTTTATGTTATTATTATGTGCATTGGTTTTTGGTTGAGGTGATGTGAAATATTCCACTAGATCTGTATATCAGTTGCTATTAATGAAGCCAAAATATACAAACTAGAATACACAAATTGTATTTAGTTAACAAAAATTTACTTATAAGATTAACCCAGACATTTGCATTAAATCTACTCAATGTCAACAGTTCGATGGCTTCTTTTTTATTGTCAATTATTGCCTTCTGTATATAAAAGTACTGATCATATACTGCTAGGCAACTATACAGAAAATAACGAGATTGCTCCGTTGTTTGGTAAAATATAAATATCCATCCTTGTTTCCCCCATTTTTACAGTAACATCAAGTTGTTTCACATGGGATATGTTTTGTTCAATAAAAATGTTAACATGTATTAATTAGCTGTAAATTTACCTGTTTATGCCATGGTAATATCTTATATATCTTAAGATTTTCTATTACCGATTTTCAGACTCAAATCCAGGAGGCCTAAAATATTTCATCAGACTGTTGAACATGAAATTAAAGACATCTGATAGAGGTTTAATGGGCTTACTGGGATCGATATAAAAACTAACTATTTGAGCTACCACTTCAAGGAATTAGATTAATCTTGTAAAACTTGTCAATGCCACTAGGCCGATTTCTATGTTTCAAAACTATATTTCTTCTAAGTGAATTTCAATTTAGATTGAATTGGCTCTCATCTTTCCTATCCAGATTATGATCCTGCAAATGACAATGGAATTATAAATTTTTTCTCCCCTCATCATTGTCATCATGTTTGATGGTGGTCATGGACTGCCAGGGCAGCACTGAGCAATGTCAAGATCTAAGTTTATCATTTACATGGATGGTCACCTACATGAACAGCAGACCTGTCAGACTAATAGATTCTCATCATTCATGCCCTGAGAACTGTCATTGACATTTTCTTAATGGGTTTAGAAATGTAGGGATAGATTGTACTGTTAATGACAGAAAATTCTGCTTTAAGGGACAGCCTTGCATTGCCATCAATGTTATCTTTTTTTAAAATCTAAGGCCAGCATTCTAGGCTGAGACTTGAAATTTTGACATTTTGAGCCCTATATGTCTTTGTACAAATTGAACAAAGTTGTCTGCAGGGCTTTATTTGCTCCTACGATATCCCTAATATGGCCCTTCAGAGAATGAAATTCTTTCTCTTAGGCACATTTTCACTGGCAGTGTCTAAGCTTACAATCTCCCTTTGACTTATAATTTCCAAAGTAAATCTTTTGCCAATTCACTGAAAGTAACAAACCCTCCAAAAGTTTTTTGGGAGTATGAAGGATAATTGTAAAATCTAGCTTTAGAAAGTTGGACTGCTTTACTGGGGCTGGGAGTTTGATGATGTGGTTGTATTGTCTTGCAGAATTCCTGCCATCATTGAAGCTGTTTTCTTCCATTTCATTCTTGGTCCCATAGTCATGTTGAGTTCATCAAACTTCTTGTCAAATATAACTCTCTCACTACCTTCTTAAGCACCTAAGTAGTGTGCCCTTGTGCTTTGTTGTCTTTTTCTAAATGAAGACAGGAAGAGCCCTTAGCCATATACCTACAGAATCTTAAGGAGCTGTTAGAATTTTCATTTTTTTAAGAGAATAGTAAAGATCAAACCAGGATAGAGTACTGTTCAATGACGGTGGTTATTTGAGTTCGCTGATATAGTGGGAGATTTGTTGTGTTTAATGTCCCTTTTAGAATAAGATTTAATAAATTTTTTTTTTGATAGGTAATCGGCCGAAGCCTATAGATAATTAATCATTTATTTATCATTATTGTTAAGATCAAAGAAACATGAATCGGAATCGGATCGGAATCGGCAAGGCCGAATCGAATCGTGAATCGGCAATGAATCGGCGATGAATCGGCAAATTTGAAAAAACCCTTTAAATTTAAAGATTTTAACAATTTAAAACTTATTTCATGCACCCTTTATTGAATATAATTTAAGCACACTATAACATCATCAAATAGAAGTTAAAACTTAACATACATAAACATGGAACATAAAATCCATCACATACGTAACTATGTTATCTAATGTAAATTGTAGGCTAGCTGAAGTAAATAGAAATCAAATGATCATAATGATTTAAATCATAGAATGTATGTAAGATGATCCATAAGACATCAAATCATAAATTTATGTAAGAATCTAAGATGAAGATCCATGAAAGTTTGAAACATATGTCTATCAATGATTCAGTATCAATATCTGTAAACAAAATATAAAAACAAGGCTCCAGCTCAAGCTTCAGGCTCATAGTCATCATCATCCTCAACATCATCCTCAAGCTCGGCTACAGCCTCAGCCTCAGCCTCTGAGTATCCAGTCTGCCTAGTAGCAAGGCGTCTAATGTAGGTCCTAGAGGACTGTCGAGCCATATCTCCTGCATATAAGATGGGCTCCCGAATGTCGCTAGGGCCTGTGTCTGTGCATGCACGTGTGTGTCTACCAATGCCTGAAGAACGTGCTCTAGCTGCCTCAGCCTCTATATCCACCTGGTCAATCCACGCATGGTCTTCCTCAGTGAAGACTGGATCTACAACCTCTGTGAGCCACTCTGATTCTGGATCAATCTCCTCCAGAATGATCGGAGAGGAGTCAGTGCCCAAAATCTGTCTGATCCTAAGACGGAGGTTGTAATGAACGAAGACAAGATCATTCAACCTCTGCACTGTCAACCTATTTCTCCTCTTCGAGTGGATGTGCTCGAACATGGACCAACTGCGCTCACATCCAGAAGCGCTGCTTGGCTGACTTAGAATACGAATGGCAATTTTTTGAAGTTTTGGGGTTGTGGCCCCAAACATTTGCCACCATCTATTTGAAATAAGGGAAAATAAAAATAATTAGTCTCATTTACAAATTACAAATTACAAGTTAACTCTAAAATTATATAATCAACTTTAAGTTTAGAATCTAGATTCATGAACATTGAATATATTATTTAATTTTTACCTGGCTGTATTGTTTCCCGAGCATCTATGGCTACCCTGCTAGAGAAAAGTGGCCCTTCTTTATTATTGAACTTATCAAGCTCAATAATTGCAGCACTGCTATGCTCATCAGTACTCAACCTCTGGATCACTGTATATAATCCGGTGAGAACCTCCTCATCTGCCTTGAAGTCAGGATGGAAACGAAATGCCGAATTCAAAAAGTAAGCTGCTGCATGGATGGGTCTGTGGAGCTGATTCTGCCATCTCCTAACAATGATGTCCCAAATAGGGGCATACTTCTCCTGCACTCTTGCATACTGAGCTCTAATGGCCTCCTTGGCCCTATCCATGCCCTCATATATGTAGCCCATAGAGGGCTTCTCCCCATCAGCAGTTCGTAGGAGAGATACAAGGGGCTCAGTGGCCTACATATAAAGTAAAACAAAAATTTGAGTCAAAACTTAAACATAGAATAATTCAATAATATAACTTAAGGTAAAACTAAATCATTAAACAATTAGCATAGTAAACTGTAAAATATTAAATGTTAAATTGCAATAAAATTACCTTAAGGATTTCTCTAGCAGGTTTCCAAAAACCATCATCATCAAATATGCAATCCACCACATCTATCTCTGCAATGGTCGTAGCATAGGAAGATGAGATCCACTCCCGCCCAACAAACATGCTCCTCAAATCATCCCTTGATGTCAACAAGGACTGCAAGGCGATGAAATTCGAGGCAAACCTCGTGATCCCTAGACGAGCTAACTCTTTGTCTCTTGTGTACTTCCTCATTGTGCTAAGGACAAATGAATGATTATAAATAAACTTGCATATGTTTTTTGCCCTTTCCACACATGACTTGACCCACTCAAGTTTGCCAATTTCCTCCAACATGAGGTCAAGGCAGTGTGCTGCACAAGGGGACCAAAATATGGTGGGGTGCCTCTCCATCAAAAGTTTGCCTACAACAATTTTAAGATAATTAGAAATTCAAATTTCAAACATGTTAGAAGTTAGAACTTAGGAAACTTAGAAATTCTAAGTTAGAATTAGAAAAAGTTCAAAATTCAAATAAATTTATTTTCAAAACTTAAAAAGTTAAAAGTTTACCTACAACAACATAACTTGCTGCATTATCCGTCACCACTTGCACCACATGTTGTTCCCCCACCTCTGCTATAACTTCCTCAATAACCTCACATAAGTATGTGGCGTTTTTTACATGAGCAGAAGCATCAATGGATTTGAGGAACATGGTATATCCTACAAGTAACAAAACAACGAATTATAATTACTATTAGCAATCAACAAATCAAAATTTGAAATAGTCAATCACGATTCAAAATTATGTATGTAGGAAAGTAGAATGATCAATCACCTCCACAGGATACAAGAAAATTGAGGAGTGTTCTTCCCCTCCTATCTGTCCAACCATCAGTCATGATGGTGCAACCCTTTTCGATCCACTCCTTTCGGTTGTCCTCAAGCTCATGCCTCATATCCTCAACCATTTCCTCCAAGAGGTGTCCACTCAACTCAGCCTCAGTTGGGGCTTTAAACCCCGGACCACAAATGGTAACTGCATCTATCATGTTCTGCCAATAGGGAGTCCTGTCACAAATAGATAATGATATTGATTAGAAATTTAGATGTCAAAAACTAAAATCATAAAACAAGTAGATATAATTAAAGTTTTACTTTTACTTTTAACTTTAACTTTGAAGATAACAAAGAAAACAGAATCAATTACCTTGGCTGCAATAAATGGAATGTTGCAAAAGTACCAGAATTTGCAAATCTCTTTTCTGGTAGCATCATGAATCTCTTTGTTCAAACCCATGCCCTCAAGTGTGGGTTGGGAGCCAGGAGTAGTGCGGGGCACAAAGTAACTATCCATTCTGTTTTTCCGCACTCTAGGCCGCAATAGGTTGGTGTTGGACTCTGTCTCAGTATGAGACCGACTACCACTAACACTCACATGAGCACTAGCACTAGGATGAAAATGAGGCCTAGAAGAACCCTCTCCAACACAACCTACGGATGCGGAAGCTGATGCAGATGTAGATGCGGTTGCGGATGTGGGAGCACGGGAGCCAATACCTCTTAACCCTTCAAGTTGCATTTTCTTAGTCAACTTGTCTTGTTCAATTTTTTCTAATGCCACTAAACAAGAGCGTTTTGCCTCAGCGGTTTGATGAGTGCAAACTGTGACATCATGGCTAGGTATGCCAACAATGTGGTATTTCAATCTATAGATACCTCCCGAATTTATTTTTTCTTTGCAAAATATACATTTTGTTTGATATTTGGTTCTCCCAAGAAACTCTTCATTATATTTCCAGCATTCATCTTTTTTAGCCATTGTGGAAATTGGAAAATGAAAGCAAAGGGTTGCTGCAATAAAAAAATTCATGTAAAAAATCAAAGTTTGCAACTAATAAACAAAAACTACAAAACAACAAACCCTAGTTTGCAATTTAGTAAAAATAAAAAACATTCAAGATTTGCAAATGAACACTAAAAAAATTTAACAAAAAATGCATACTACACTAACATGCAAAAAAAAAAACCAACACTTACCTCTTGCAAATGAGTTGAGGAGTGTTGATATTGACTCCTTAATGCTCCCAATGCAATTTATGGCCTCCCCAGATGGACTTCTGATCTCTTTGGTGCTCTTCCTTCTTGCCGGTTGGAAACCTATGGATTCTCTTTTCTCTTCTTCTCTCTCACTCTTCCTCTCTTCTACTCATACTAAGCAAATAGAAGGCTCCTTAGGGTTATAACAAAGAGGAAAGTCAACTTAGAAAGCAAATAAAACATGTGTTTTTTTTTTAAAATTGAATTTTCTATCCTTGCTGCCGCGGCCGATTTCTGGAGATTCACGATGACGATTTTGTCGATTTTTGCCATGAATCGCCGATTTTGGCGATTCAGGCGATTCACAAGAAAAAATCGCCACCAGCGATTTCCGATTCCAAAAAAATCGGGAGCCATGAATCTTATCGCGATTTCGGCGATTTTGGCGATTTCATGGCGATTTTTGGAACTATGGTTAAGATTAACTATTATTATGTGTTAAGTTCGAGTATATTCAAACCCAAGACCTCTTCGATGAGAGGCTCACAATTCACCGTTGCGTTGTAGGCTCTTGCCTAAGATTTAATAAATTTTTTTTTGATCAATAAACGGCCGAAGCCTAGATTAATTATTATTATTTGTTCGAATTAATTATTATTATATGTTAAGCAAAGGTAGATTCCAACCCAAGACCTCCCACATGAGAGGTTCACAAGTTATCGTTGCGTTGTAGGCTTTTGCCTAAGATTTAATAAATAATATTAAAATAAATGGACAGATAAAATAATCTATTATTATAATAATATACAAAATTAAAAGATAAAATTAAATGAAAAAATAAATAACAGTATAAACTAGTTATAAACAAAGGAAAAAACAAAATGTTAAAAAGCATAAAAAACACAGAAATACCAATATGATTCATATCGATCTGTAGTAAATCTGAACATCAATGCCGATCAACTAAATCAATGCATACCATCATTGACACGAGACATCCACAGTGGCATATAAAACGTGTCTACCTGGACAGACATAACCATGCACATTAATACAATTGGGGTGAAGATAGCCACAAGGATGGGGCATTTTATGACTCATACCCACAAGAATTGGTCACTAAGGTCTGAGAGGAGGGAACAATAAGATTATCTTCGCCTATCATGGTGCAAAAGGAAAAGGGAACCACAACCAATATATATTTACGGCTCAAGGAATGCAATCCACAGTTATAGAGGAGAATTACTTCTGATAGAGTATTTGTCATAGCGACATAACCAATAATATGTTGCAGAGACCGGGCGATAAGTATTGCATTTATGGACAGGAAATCCAGAATTTATATTTGCATTAGTGATTAAGCATATATCTCTGAAAGCTTTGCATACTCAGTGGAGGACATTACCTTAAGCGGTTCATAAACAGTGACATGGCAAGGATAGTGCCTGTGAAGAGCATGTGGTATTCCTACCATAAGACTTACTCTATACAAACTTATGTCCCCCTATTCATTATTGGTATTCCTAACGATGAGGAGCAGCTGGATTCTAGATCAATTACTACTGATTACCTACAGATTCAGATTTGGAAAAACTTAGTCAAAGATTAGGGTATTAGGGCCACTGCAGACTTTTACAGTATATCCTTCTCAGATTAGTTCAGATTTTCTTATTGGACTGATTGTATATTCGTCCTATTTGAAGGTGTTGAAATTGAGCATTCAGATCATACCATTGGATTCTAGATCAATTACTACCGATTACATATAGATTCAAATTTGGAAAAACTCTCCGTCAAAGATTAAGATATTAGTTTCACAGCAGATTTTTGACAATACGTCCTTCGCAGATTAATTAAGGTATCCTTATTGGGCTGATTATATATTTGAGCTATTTGTCAAGAGCAACCATTCTTTCTGACACAATAAGACTATCAGTTCACATTATCTTGCTGACAATCACCTGAATAATATATATTTCATATAAAACATCTCCATAGGGAATAGAGAATATAGTAATATACGTACATAACTATAAAGGCATATTAAAATAATTATCATAAAATATCTAAGGGCCATATTTTCATCTTCTATTTTCAGTCCCATAAAGTACTCCATATTTTCCACATTGGTTGAGTATGCCACTGAGTTATTGATGCTGGAAATAGTTTTGAATATCAACTTAGATTGAATAATTCTACATATACATCGAGACATTGTATGCACAATTACAGTTGTCAGAAAATTCTGTATATTTTCAAGGAAATCAATTTCACGATTGGCACCTCATTATTTGAAGAATATTGTCTTCATTAACATACAATTACATCAAATTGTAGAATTGAGTATAGATTACAAACATAAAGAAGTCTGTTGGAATTGAGATGCCAGAATTAGAGTTCCAAATCACATAAGACGATCAAGCTACATTATAGTAGTATTAGAGCATAATCCTGCCATCCTGTAAATACAAGTTTATTCAAGCTTAGGAAAAAAGAACAAGGAAGGCCAACATGAACGAAATAACCAATGAGATAAGGTCCTATATGGAACAAACAAACCAAGCCTGCTAAGTCAGATGGATAAATCAAATCAAGCCCTCATAAGTCAAATAGATAAATCAAACGAAGCCCTCTTCCAAGCCTTATAAAACATGGGGAACTCAATCAATAATCAGAAAAGCTATCCCCCCCATGGAAGGCATATTAGTTCAAATCATTCAAAAAATAATAATTTTTCATTAACTTCTGGGATACCTCAATTTCCCTTCTTCCCCAAGGAAGAGATACCAATAGAGGAGAAAGGAATAGAACAAACAATGAATAGCATTGAGGACATTGCAAGAGCTTATGTGAATCTTGAGCCCCACATTACAGAGTTTGTATCATTTAGAGATTTTCATGAAGAAAAATGACGAGAGGCACCTAGGAGGCACATAATATGGACCAGGAAAAATCAGAACACACTCACAGTTGAAGAAATTGAATACCTTCTTCACCTTGAGCCCCGTGAGAGAAGAATATGCACCCCAATTTGTAATACTTCATTTGGAGGGGAAAACACATGAATGGTGACATAATAGGCTTATTTCCTTGGTCCACCAAAATATTAACTTCTATGGAGAATTTTCCAAAAAGCTTATTAGTAGGTTTGATGAAAGAGACCGTGAATGACATGTCCAAGAGTTACCCACCTCAAGTAAACTGGAAGTGTAGAGGAATCTACCTACGAATTCCATGGGTTATCTGGTATGCTCCCAAGTCTTTACCCGGAAGAGGCTCACTTATATGTTAATAGAAGAACTAACCAAAACTGTGTATGTAACAGTCTCTGCTGGATTTGGATTAAAATATTGAACTAGGACTGACGAGAATTTCATCAAACAGTTGTAATATAACCAGTTCTTTGAGAATAAAGGTATTACCGTCCCAACACTTTACTCTTTCATGGAGTAAATACTAAGGAATAAACATGTCAAACAAGATACCAATACATTCAAACAAATTGGAATTTGAAGCTGATTATAGACAACACAAAAACTTATATTCAGGTCAATAAATCAATGAGCTTAAAGCTACAGTCTGAGGATTCGATTCAGTCTTATAATATCATCAGATAAGAAAATTGAACATTACAGAGTGAATAAGAATGAACAGACCTGAATATGATGAATGTGGCTAAGAGACTTGAACAGGTAGCAACCACTCAGTTTGTCAATGATTCCAGTTACTCAACTCGACTACCACCTGTTGCTGAACTCTAAGCTGTTGATGGAACCCGACTCATACTGTAGGTGCAGATAGTGCCGTGGCAGATGCTAAGTGCCCAAACCGTATATTGTTCAGTGAAATCCTTAGTTGCCGATTCGTGACACGAATCCGATTCGGGCACGTGAATCGGATCCGTGGATTCGGGATTTTTTTTTTTTCCCAATTATGATTCGTGGAGGATTCGTGCATATATATATATATAATTATATATATGCATTATATATACTAAAAAAAAGAGAAATATACATAATTCTAAAACTAAATCATTTCATAGTATGAATCTAGTATACTTGATCAATGACATTGATAATTAATCTATTTTCACGATTATAAAGGAAATCAACACATTCACATTGAATTACTGAAAGTGAAAGCTTGTAACATTCAAAATATAGATCATTAAACTTAAAGTTTATAACATGATTTACTCATAAAAGAGTCAAGAGTCAACACTAAAGTTTTTTATTTAATCATCAAATGGATTTTCAAGAAAATCCGCATCAGAGGGGTACTGGTGAGCTGCAAGTGCTGCATCTGTATTAGTAGAGGAACCCAAACCACTAGTAGTAGAGGGGATTGTTAACTCATAATCCTCCTCCTCATCATCCACATCAATCAAAGTGGATCTAGCAAGATCTCGGATGGTCATATCTAAATCAGGAGTCTCGGGTGCTACATCCCAAAGCTTTTCGGGCCCCTTCTTGTACTTAGGATCCTTCCGTGACAACAAGCGCAAATTGTTGTGAATGAACACAAGGTCTTCTGATTTTTTTGGAGCCAACCGGTTGCGTTTGATTGAGTGGATAAAGGAGTAAGTACTCCAATTCCGCTCAGCGGCAGAAGAGCTGGCAACCTAAAGAGAAATTAAAAATTATCAATACAACAATCAAGATAAATAAATTAAATAATAAATTCAAGGAATTGAGAATGTTAACCTTAAGCTTAATTTTACAAACTTACTTGGGATAGGACCTTTATGGCAAGAGGTTGGAGATACGTGAAGGCTTGCCCGTGAAGGTACCACCATTTGATGGCACCCATCCTGCTTTGGTCTGCTATGGCAATAGGGTCGAAATCCTCACCTGAGTTGAAAGCAGCAAATTCACTCCTCACAATTGCCCCAATCTCTGGATCTTGGAATATCTTAGCTAGTGCCCTCTTATACCCATCTGCAACCTCTGCATCTCTAAATGGTGGCACTCTACCTGGAAGGCGAAGTACATCTGCACTATAGTACCTGGGGATAACAAAAGACAATTGAACACTATCAAATATCAATAGCACAAACATTGGATAAAATAAGCACAAACATTTGATAAGAACTATAGTACCTCGGGGATAGAGCATATGCAAGGAGGTGCAAAGGTGTGGTCATCTTGTTCCATCGATGATGAACAATTTTTTCCACCTTCTTGTAAAGGGTGTCCTCAGGATCATTCTCCCTCCTTTGTATGGCCTAAGATATGAAATATGAATAATAATTATAATTAGTGAATATGTCAATTTAAACTTTAGAATCTAGATATCTCTCAAATAAAAAATTGTTGTAAAAGAGCGTAAAACTTACCATTTTAATTTTTTCCAGCATACTATCCATGGAATCATAAATATCCCCAAGGCATGGCTCATCACTATCTGCGAAGCGAAGCATTGCCATTATTGGATCGGTGATTTCCAACACATAACTCACAAGACCCCACCAATCCTCATCTAGTATCATTCTTCTCACATTTAAAGCCCTTGCTGTATTGGAATTCTTCCAAATGCCCCATTGGGGGCTAATGACCATATGCTTCAATGCTTCTTTTACCTTCACAAGTCGTCTCAAGACGATTGTGTGAGAGGCAAAGCGGGTTTCAGCAACCTAAGAACATGTTAAACTCAAGTTAGTAAAACATTTAAAAATTAAAACATGTTAATGTAAACAACAACAAAAATTAATAATTGTGGAATCCAATAATATTCAATTATATATTAAATATAAAAATTTACCTTCAATAACTCCAAGTCCGAGAAACTCCTAAAAATTGCTTGTGACATGTGGTGATTTGTCACAAACATTTGAATCTCTTCAGCTTCCTCATATATCCTTTTCACCCAATCTATTTCGGTGCCAATTGCTTTCATCACTAAATTGAGAGAGTGGACGGTGCATGGTGTCCAAAAGATATGATCATATCTAGACTCTACAATTATCCCTGCAGCCCTGCAAACTTTTGCATTGTCCGTGACCACTTGAACAACATTATCAGGACCCACTGACTCTATGGCATCAATGAGAATGCGTGAAATAAATTCTGCATCTTTCACTTGCCCTTCACAATCAACTGCCTTCAAGAACATTGCCCCCTTAGGGCATACAGCAATAACATTGATCAATGGACGGTTTCTACAATCTTTCCAACCATCCGAAATAATAGACACACCCGATTGAACCCAAAAATCTCTTATTGGTTGAAGTTGAGCCTCTACATTTTTCCTCTCATCATGTAATATGGTAGTGCGCAACTTCTCATAACCAGGCGGTTTGTAACCATGGGGTGCATCATTTATTGCTTCCACCATCTCCCTAAAATAAGGTGATCTAGCAAAATTAAATGAAACACCATTTGCAATTAAACAACGTCCAATTTTGTGATCAGCAATGTCTCTCTTTTCAATTTGGAATGCCCTATCTAGTGGGCCTCTCTTGCGGGTGAGTGGAGATGGGTCTTCATCTTCATCATTTGTAGTTGGCATAGGCAAAAAAGGATGTGTTCTTGTGTTTGTTTGATCAAATGATGGTGTTGGTATATTTGTTTTTTGGGAAGCACCACGTTTTGCTTTTGCAACTGCTCTATCAGCATCATCTTGCTCTTTTGCTAATGCTGCTATTTGTGCAACTGGTAATCCCTTCTTATCACTACCTTGACACATGTGAATTCCTTCACCCGCAGGGCCCAAAAAATGTAGTTTCACTCGGGAATAGGAGCTTCTATGTTGTATGTTGCAAAAATTACATTTCCATATGTATGCCCCACCCCCAGGACATTGTGCAACTCTTGTTGTGTGTCTCCATAAAGGAGACCCCTTATCAATTTTGAAGCTTGGTGATGCAGCCCCACCCCCACCCACTGAGCCTTGACTACTCATTGTTCTATTCTTGCAATCTAGAAAAAATGAAAGAAAACCATACTTCACACTTGCACAAAAACTTGAAAATTTGGAAAACTAAAAATAAATCAATAATCTATGAAAGAATTCAAGAATATGGTTGAAATGCATACCTTAAACACTTCTTGCAAGGTATTTGAAGCTCCACAACCGATCTCCTTCGAATCCAAGCACTTCACTTCAAACTAGCAAGTATGAGAGAGCAAAATGAGAGAGCAAAATAGAGAGCAAAATAGAGAGCAAATGAACTTGCATTGTGATTTAGAGGGTCGTTTTTAGGGTTTAGGGCCTTTAGGGCAAAAAAAAAACATTAAAAAATGATAATGGGCCCACGTTTTTGCATTCTCCTCCTTCATTGCTGCGGATTCACGCGGATCCGCGCGTGGATCCTCGAGGATCCGGGCAGGATTCGTAATCCTGCCTGTGGATCCGTAAGGATCCGCGGGCCGCGGATCCTTACGGATCCACAGGCAGGATTACGAATCCTGCCCGGATCCTCACGGATCCATACGTGGATCCGGATCCGAATCGGACCCGAGCCCGGATCCGGCCTTTTCCAGGCGAATCCGGTAACTAAGGTGAAATCCCTTCCCGTGATCAACTTTCAAGACGCTGATGCATTCTCCAGTTACCAACTGCAACGCAAAGTCTTTGCTGTAGATACTTCCAATACTGCCTTTGCTATACTGTTCCGCCCGACCTTCAATCCTACAAGATGGGGCTCATGTGCAGATAATATGTGGGACTGGTTTAGTGTGAAGGGATACCTGCCCAACTGTCCCGTATTCTCCTCTGATGGAAAAATACGCTGCCACTGTATAAAATGCAGATGAAGGAAATCACACTTTGCAAAAATAATACCAACTCTGACCTGGACGTGTCTGATTTCTTGAATGCCAACTCACTTCAATTGGTGTCGTTAAGAAGCCAATACCATTCACTGATCAGTCCTCTTCCTGCTTACTTTTGTAGTTCCAACTTGTTATCTAATCTTCAAATTGAACTCCAAATCTGATAGTAAACTGTGCTGAACTAGGTTTGCATCTAGTTGCACACTTTTCCTCAAGGGTTTTCATCCTTAGGAAAATCCAGTCACAATTAAGCAACCTTGGAAATTGTATCATAACATATATTCGTTGTACCTTTCCCAAGACGGAGTCTCTTATTTATAACCTCGATGTGAGGGAAATGTTGTGGAATAAGAGATGTGGGATAAAACACCAATTTCGTCTTCTAGTCACTTAAGTCACTTTATAAAGTGAATGCCTTATTAAAACATAAAGTAACTTTATTAAAGTACTTTAATACATTAAAGGACGAACTTAAGACAAATATTGGATATCTATAAGGCCTTAAGGTGAGAGAAGTCGAGAGGAGATGGTATCATAGTTGGAAGGCTTCTCTAAATTAGTTATGAGATAGCTAAAGCCTTATGAAGTTCTTCCACAAGGGCCAAGTACCTGATCATGTACTTTCCCATAAGGATTGGGAAAAGATAGTGTTTCCCAAGATTATAAGAATAGATATGCTAAAGGATATCCACAGGGCCTCTGCAGAAGAAAATCATAACAAGATAGTGACATAGTTTGAGGATCATTCTAAAAATTTTGTAATACAACTAGAGCCCCGTGAGGTCCTCTCCAATGAGCTCGAAACCTAATTACGAACTCCCCCCTAAGGACTTGGAATATTCATTAAAAACTCATCTTGGAATAACGAAAGACTTGTAGTGGAGCAAGAAATTTTGTAGTATATTAGGATAACTTCCACCTTTAAATTACTCTTAATATTATAAATTGATCTTCATATTCTGTAAAGTTTATTTTCGTGAAAAAACACAGAAATACCAATATGATCCATATCGATCCTTAGTAATTCTAAACATCAATGTCGATCAACTATATCAATGCAAACCATCATTGAAATGACACGTCCATGCTGGTATATAAGACATGTCTACCTAGATAGACACAACCCTCCACTTGAATAGAAATGGGGAGACGATAACTGTAGGGATGCGACATTTCATGATTTACATCCACAAGAATTAGTCACTATGGTCTGAGAGGATGAATTGGTATTTTAAACTTTTAAAAACATGAAACCATATAAAACATAGAGAGACCAAATGTCAAGACAAAAAATCCAAATTTCACGTGGAAAATCCTTCAATAAATCCTTCAATAAATGTTGCTCACAACCTAGTTCCTCAATGAATGATCATCACACCCCTCAATATAGCATGCATTGCCTTTTATCAGGGAAAAACAAATGCATATGTGGCGATGCACAAATCTGGAGCTAGCCTCTCCACTCAAAGACGTTACAAGGAATCTGAAATCATTGTACCAAACGTAGGAAAAAGGAATAAATAAATTGAATCATCAATCAATAGGAACCCTCTATTACAGCAAAGAGATTAATTCGATTTGATAAAAGCTGTCTTTTTGAAGATTCAATTGTGATGTGTAAATCTAACTTGGCAAACAAGCAGGTTAAGTAGACAAGTAGCTAGATTAGGTAGACACCTGACCAATTGAAGTAGACAACTATGCAGCTAAAGCATGTAACCAAGTAGCTCAACTAAACAACCAAGTAGTTTAAGCATGCAATCAAGTAGTTTTAGCAGACATCAAAGTAGCTGAAGCAACTTAACCAAACAACCAAGCAGCTCAAGAAGACAACTAGATGGGTCATGAACACAATCAAGTAGCCTAAGCATCTCGATAGGAATTTTATTCCAATTTTCTATTACTTTGAGTAAACCTTTAAAATTTATGTGACCTTGACTATCAACCTTTGACATCAATGGCAAAATATTTAACAAAGGCTAGTGCTTTCCAAGGAGGAGCTTTCAAGGATTTCAAAATGACCAATAAATGGGAACATTACATTATTTTATTGTAATTCATTTGTAAATAATATAATGAGAGTGCTCTCTTTCTTGCTAGGCTTTATTTGAAAGGGTATTCTTAGGGTATATCTTGTGTTGTAGGTATTGTTCATCGATTGAAATTGTTTGATTTTATTACATGTATTGCTTTTCTTTTAAGAATAGGTTGCATTTCTTTTAATTATGTTATGCTATGTTTATTCGTTTATTGATGTGCGTCTCTCTTGTAAATAGTTTGTGATATGCATGATGAGTCATTTGGTGTTGTATATTAAATAGAGAGGTATGTTTCATGTTAACAGGTTGGTCATGTGACAAAGACGGGAGATATAGCCGGGCCACGCATTTTAGAGCATATTGTGGATGTAGTTTTATACATGGAGGTCTATTTTTCCGTTAGATATTTTTTTGTGTGTGTAGTCATATAATACTTTTATTGAAGGAAATTAATTTAAAAAAAAATGTATCAAGTAATTGCAAGTTTCCTTAGTATCCTTTCCTTACATTGCATGCCAACATTAGAGATCACTAACTAAATGTTAATCAGTGGATAGAAGTCTTCTTTGAGAAATTTTGTTGTCTTTGGTTTTGCAGGGAGATGGCTTATCATCAAATCGCCTTTTGAGAGCTGTCAAAAATCGTTTTGGGTCAATTGATGAGGTGTAATGTGTGTTCAATTTTTTTCTTAATTTGTACCTCAATGGTGATGGGCGTTTATTCTTTTGTTGCATCATTAATAGTTTATTTAACTTATTTGGATTATGTAGAAACTATATTGTATGCATATTATTGTTAGAAGCTAAAGCATTTGTAGGTTTAATACGTCACACTTATTTGTCTTTCTGGAAATTTTTAACTGCACTGTATTTATGTGCAATGCAATTGAGTATCTCTAATATAGATCTTACAGCATTATCTAGTTTATAGGTACACTCAAAAAATTATCAAAGAACATGCTTGTTCTAGCATCAAATTTAACTTTCAAATAGTTGCCAACTAAACACATGTGAACATTATATAAGGTTTACTAATATACATAGTTCCAATATATCAATGGTGATCATATCAAGGGACCATATTAGAATCAACAGTTTTGTGCCATAAGTTGTCGTCTCTTCATGGTTGTGTTGGACTTTAGTTGTCCTTTGAGGGAGGGAAGAAAATTTAGGCAAAAGTGATGATTTTTCTTAAAGAGTTAATCAGAACATTATTTCTTCTCAATCTCAGATCAAGAATTACTATAATATTCTAAATCATACTACATAGAATATATGTAAAGTGGGAAATAAGGTTTGCGAGGATGTATAAACAAACTAGGAAGGTTAGGCCTATCTCTCTTGTATTGGAAGAAAGATCATCCACTAGGTATCAAAAGGGATGCAGCACTAGCTAGATGCAATGATCCTTCACTGTTATGGAGGGTTGGAGTGCAATTGTGGATGAAAGATTGTAAGATTGGGGAACAAATGGAGAAAATTGAAGGTTTTATGTGCGTATGAGGATGAGTATAGATAGACAGATGATGTGAAGGATCTGGAACCAACAGATTACAATTGACTTAATTATTAATTCTGAGGTTGAAATGCTGGGAGTAGGGTGCCCTGGTTGACTTGTTCCTAGGAACAAGGTGCCTGGTTCGACTGGTTTCTGGTAGTTTTGATGAAACAACTTGCTGATTGTAACTCTTTACCTTATCTCTGTTTGCCCCCGCGGGTTAGCAGGTTTAATGCATATAATAGCAACATAAAATGTAAAAGAACATAGTATGACATATAACACCCAATGCTTTTATATTAATTCATAAACTATTTACAATTTATGACAACAATATGACCTCACAGTGACAACCCCTCCAATTATACGATATCCTATTCCATCCGAAAGAAGTACATATATAAACCAATGGGGTGTGAGGTGAACCGTCCCAACCCATAACTGCTTACCCTTCGGTTACACCAATAACATTAACAACATAAAAGACACTGTAACAAAAATTATTATTATTTCCCGATAACATCATCCACCCCCAAAAAGAAGTTGTCTATGACGTGATGGAATACTGTCAATATGTGAAAGTCGGACATAACCAGAAGATGCATATAAAATTGAAGATATATAATTGATATAATATTTATTTCATTATCAATATAAATATGATGATATATATTTAAATGATACAGAAAGCTGAAGTTTAAGGAAACTCAGACTACACATTTATATGTTACAGAAAGGCCTGGAATATCCGGTGTACATTGCAGATGCAGACACAAATAACAAGTCAATCTGCTATGAAAAAACCAAGTAATACAAGTAAAAAACAAAAGCCCTTAAAGTCATATGATGAGTCATTGCCAAGTCAACACAGAGATAGACTAAGACCGCTGTAATTGAAAGAAAAGACAAGAACGTTGCCAATAATGATCTCAAGTTTATTATAGAAGATTTTTATTGTGACAATTAAAATCTGAAGAATCCACGTCATCTATGGAGCAATAATGGACAAAGTAGAAAGACGGACAACAGCCAATAAATCATAGAGGTGTTCTATGTACAAACATGGGTTCCAATTGAAACATGGATACTCAGTAATGGCATATAAATGATGGAGCAGGAAAAATGAAGTGGTCAATGGCAGATGAAAATATTAGCCTGGTCAAAAGTATAATGGCAGCAATAATAATGAAATAGAGGATGCTAAAGGTTGATGGTAACTATGGAAGAAAAAATCTTTTTAATATCTATGTCAGGTTGAGTCAACAGAGTTTTACGGAAATCGCAAAATTTCGATGAAGCTATCAAAACTCAGTCAGCTTATATATTATGCAGAGCAGCAGTAATATATGATCTTAAGAAGCAGAAGGAATGATGTCTTTGAGGCCCCGATAAAATGTTATATATATTGAATATAATAAGGCACATATAATAACGCTGTATACTACATATATAAAAGAAATAGAGGAGGAAACGAGAAGAACATTACCACGTCATCAAAGTATATAGTTTAGAGTATCTAACATGGGTAAAAGAGAAGAATATTAATCAGGAACACATCAATATATTGGAACGACTCTCTACATACTGCGTTGAGTCTTCTAGCATTGCCAAACAATGATTGCAAGGAAGGGCAAATAGAATGAACAACAAACTGCAATCTCAGACAGAATATGGATTGTCTACAGGATGACAATAATGGTGGATGATTAATAATGGCAGTCATCAAATATAGTTTTGCTTGCAAGCATTGACAGTGGATTCATCCTAGCATAAATTGGATTGAAGTTTGGCTAATTGAAATGGCATCAAAACTTATATTAAAAATAGTGTTGAGAGTATCCAATTTCGCAAGCTGACAGACATTAGTTAAGTGTCCAAATCCTTGAGTGAGCACAAGTCATGAGAGGCAAGGATAGGTCACAGCTGGAAAGACATGTATGAGCAGCAATCATAATCTTTGAATAGGTTGAAGAAACAATTCCCATTATAAATACTGTCAACAATAGATTCGAGTAGCGTCAAATATTTATAAAGAGTTAAGACTGTAATAAATATTAAAATCCAATGACTAAGGTATGGTATGGTTTCAATGATAACACAATAGCAATAAAAATAAAAGAGTAATATTTTAAAAAAGGTGTGATTAATTATTTAAAAAGGGATAAACAAATATTACTTAATAAAAGATGCAGATCTAGGAAAGTTGTATACTTAGAAGCATTCTCCATTTATATTGAAAATTATGTATGTGATGTAATACACACACACAAACAGACATGTATGTATGTATGTATTTAGGACAAAGTGTGATAGAGTAGAGAAGCAGTGAGAGCGAATGATAGAGAAAAGGATTAATGCAGTTATAAAAGATATATAGATACAAATATAGCAAAGGTGTATGCTAAGATGTAAAGGAGAATTTATGATGTATACAGTGTTAAATTTAAACCAGATTAAGAGAGATAACATAAACAACACAAACAGATAACCTTTTTATCTTGGGAAAAACCCTCCTACCCGAGGGAAACAACTCAGGTTCACAAAGTCTTTCACAATCTTTCATAATATAATCAGCTACAAAGACTTTTACGAAGTACAAACTCCCATGGGAAATATACAAAAATGAAATCTCTTTTGAGATTGCTAGAAAGAATTTGTTGATAAAGACTTAACAACAAAGACCAAACAAACACACTGATTAGCTCCACTAAAGTCCCATGACCTGAAGAAATAATATGGGAAAATGACTAAACAAAGTAAGAAACAAACTCTTTCAGCTATCTTGAATGCATGGTAACAAGCACAACTCCATACTTGAGTGAACGCATAGATAAATATGCGCAGATAGAATAATCTGAAGACATCCACCACAAAACAGAGAGAACACTCTAATAGAATGGGAGCACAAAAGTCTCTGAAAGCTCGAACAGCATGAAAGAATGAATATTTCTCAACGCATGAACACCTTGCTGGAATATCTTTGCTCTAAATGACAGGACATGTATATGTTGATTAATCCTGATACCAAAGATAAATAATAATCTCAAATAATCGAATGGTCCCTCCTTGGAGAGTGAGACATAATCGATGCTCAAGGATATGCAAACATGAAAGAGAGAAACGAACAATTACAAATAGACTGCTGCATACTCATCGACTACGATATGGAAAAAACGTGCATTTCAAAAAGAATTGCTTCTGTCAACTCCCTTCCATGTGGGATACCAAGAATAGGATGCAATAGAATGTAAAATAACCCAAGTTGCCAATTTGGGTTCGGTTCCAAGTTCCAAGTTTGAGAACTGGTTTGTAAGTTGGTCAAAATTTTGGAAAGGGGTTTGGGTTCTTTAGTTCAAAAACATGTGTGTATATATATATATAAAGCATGAGTTAAATTAAAATGTAGCATAGTAGCATAAACACATTTAAACAACAAAACCACCATAAACAGTTTAACTTGTAATCATAGTGATCATACCATAATATAGTTCAATCAATTTCAAAATCAAAGATTCAAAACATTATAAATATCAAGTATCATTGTTTCACGTTCATCGTTCAACTAATGGAATGAAAATCATAAAAACTATTAATATTCTAACTAATGTGTTCTTCCTTAAGACAAAATAACCTGTTTGGAAACATAAAATGACAATGAGAAGCCACCAAAAGCAATTCATAACAACTTTTAGCATTGTGGATGCCAAAAAACATTTCAACTTTGCCAAAAAAGCACTTTCTAGCCGTTTGTGGGGCCTAGTTTGCTGTGGGTTTGAACCTTTTGGTGTTGGTTCGCTAGGGTTCGAACCCGATCGTATTCATAGGGGGGGAAAATAATCCTGCCCAAACCAAGTTCGAACCAGACAAGAACTACAGACCAATTCGGACTTATTTAGGTCTAGGGTGGGGGGCGGGAGTTACCATGGTAACTCAGAAAATAATCAATATCATAGCGTTGCCAATAGGTGCCCAATAACCAACTGCCAATAGGTGACAAATATGTGAGATAACATAGCTGCCGATAGGTGACAAATAATCAACTGTAGTAGAGCACACCAAAATTGCTAGAAGTTCGACTTCAATTGAGCATCAAATTTGCTAGAAGGTCGACTTCAGTAGAGCACACCAATAATTATAGAAGCTTACAAACAGAGAGAAGATATTTCTTGAAGTTACACCAGATTTTCAATATTTTCTCTTGGCAAGACAGAGATCTTCGATTTGTTTTTATGAGACAAGATCACGGGGCTGCAACCAGTCAAATGGTTATTCAATATTTCTCAAAATTTACACTATTGTCATCACATCCGAACAATAGACTAATTTTATCTCAACATAACAGAATAAAAAACATGACAATTGCAATCACAAAACACTCTTGTTATCTTCTCATAGTAATATCAAAAATTCAAAATACGACAATTGTTGTTAGAACATATTTCATCATAGCTGCTCCTATAAGATGAAAATAAATAATTAATGTATCAAATTTCCATCATGCCTACTCGCAGAGGATGAGATACACCATGCCTACTTGCAGAGGGTGTTTGAAAGAGGATTTTCACCTCAATCTTCTCTCTGAGAAGATTGTATTTACGTGATGCCTACACGTAGAGGGTAAATTCACCTTGCCTACTTGCAGTGGGTTAAATATTTTCATCATGCGTATGTAATGTCCTCTTTTTTTGGGACATTATAATTCAGTGTTGTTTGTTCACTTCGCCTCGGTTTCGTGGGGCGAGAAGGTTCTTTACGGGGTTCAATTCGAGATTTGGCCTAGACATTTTCAGTTTCAGACCCATCAGAGCAGTTTTGGCAGGTTGTCCGGATGCTTACTATTTTTACTAAGTAAACAGAGCTTAGTATTCTTGGTATCTCAGTGTTGGTTTGGAAGCGTCTCGCCGAGAGCTTTCCAACGAGCTATTACACGTGCTTATTCGAGTTCGTTTGGTCAGTTATTTTAATGCCTGACGATTATATGGTTTATTGGCTAAGTGACTTAAAAGTTCATTTAACTTGTCACTTTATTTTAAAAAGGTACTATGTTCACTTAAGTGACTAAAGGACAAAAAGGTGCTTTATCCCACATTGCTTAAAAGAGTGTGCATCACATTGGGAAAAGTGATAAAGGTACAACAGGCTCTACATGGGACGATATAATGATTATAATATTTAAAACAAATATTAATCTGGGAGCTGGAAACAGTTACTGGTTAACTATTTGAGGACGCAAACCCTTGAAGAAGCTTTTTGAGGTTGGATGCAAACCTAGCCTTCTTACAGGTTTTATCTATATTGCCAATCTGACTATTATTTTTGTTTGTAAGATTGGATTTTTTGGATTGTCGCGTGTTATTGTATTGCTATTGTGTACTACAGTAATGTTATTTGGCAACTATTTGTGTTAATTGCTGGTTTAAATATGTACTTCTGAATATTGGAGGAAATAAACACACTTTTCTAGGTTTTCTCGAAAGCATATCTGCTGGTTATAAATTGATTAACATTTTGGAATTTATATTAAATATTGGTTTTCTGTTCGGGTTTAAATCTGCACTTTTGTATCACTTGTTTTTGGTAAAATATCCGGAAAGGGATATTACAGTGGTCTCAGAGCTGGTCTTCCTGCCAACCTGTGAAGTTTTATCCACACAGACATAATTTTTGCAAGAGTTAGGTATTGGGTCGATTTACATCAGAAGAGTGTAGCTCCAGTTCACTGAGGTGATTTGGGAAAGGCCTTAACAATACATACATGCTGATATTTGCATGACAGAGATGTGTGGACGGCACAGGAGGGTTCCAGTGATCTATCTATAGTCGAAGAGTAATTTCATGTATGTATCTTCTTCAAGGTTTAGTTCAGTTGGGCTAGAATAACGTGGGTTAATAACGTAATGTCAAGCTCAGTAACATAGTAGGTATGGGGGATTGCACAATAGTCTTAGTAACTTCAGATTTACGTCCACACGTGAGCGACCATATACAGCAGTAACAAGTCAGGTTAATAATTAGGAATGCCTCATAGAGGAAGACGCATCTGCAAGGGTAGTTGCATGTTTGGAGGTGGCACATAATAACAATTCGACTCTGTGGGAATGCGTCATCATCTTCAGACCAATTTTATTTCCAATACTACAACTTCAGGGATAAACCAAGGTCAGGACGACCTCCATACTACTACTCATTATTGCCAATACCTTTATTCCTGAACTGAAGTTCATTAAGATAGCATTGGGTGTACTTGCAAACTGGTTTCAAGATGCCACAAAACTCTCAATAGCATCCTCGATGGTTCATAGGAGGTATACATTTCACGGGAAAAAATAAATTTGAACTCCATGACTTGGTTTGGAGAGTCTTAGCCGAATTGGTGTTACTGAGTAACCGACGACCATACATAGAAACTTTGGTCACAGTATTGACTATTTCCCTCCCTTCACGGGTTAGCAGATTCCTTCTGTCAGTGAAGCGGACAGCATTGGCAGTCTGGAAGGGTCTTTGGAGACGTGTTTAAATACAGTTGCAGCAAGGAAGGGATTCACAGAACCCAGATGATAGTCAGCTTGAAGTTGGTGATAAAGATAAGCTGCCGCTTGAGGTTGGTGATACGCAACCCATCCAAGCTTTGGAGGTTACTCTACAGTCACACGCATTCACTCTCATATCGAGGGGAGTTGCCACAACTACTGTCGCCAATTGTTTGGAAGCACGGGTGCTAGAGGAAGCCACGGGTCGGGTCTTATCCATGGTAAAACATCCCCATGTTCACACGCAACAGAGAGTATACGACTGTTGGAGTTGGTAGAGTTGAGAACAATATTGTCTCCATTCCACACCAATACATGGGTTGGCTAACTCCAGACAGTATCCTCCATAGTTACGACATTATCCCATACACAACAGTAGTCGAGTTACTCCACACGTTGGGTTTCGGCTATAGCTTAGGATTATAATGTATTCAAATCATCAATGAAGATGTTTATGGTGACTAATGAAACACATAGTAGGTACAGGTTGTGCCCAGGGTTCTCACGACAATAGCAGGAAATTGGTCAATGGATGACTGTTCTGGTGAATAGTTTGTTAGATAGAGCTCAATATTTTGGTTTGCATCATGGCACACTGAATCATATCATCCTATGCTTGGAGTACGATGTTGGTAGATTCAAAGGGATGTCAAATCTCAAGTTTCACGTTCCTATTCTGTTTGCAGCTAATAACGTGTAGAGTTGAAGGCAATGGAATGTGTAGAGGTGTAAATTCCTATTGAAGCGAGATCAATACAGGAAACCAGGGCAATTGTAAAGCATTTGAGGGGGCAAAGAATGACACTCCACAGAAAGTTCCTCCTATTGAAGCACCTGCTCTATCTCTAGAAGAGTTAAAGGAAGCAACAGATAACTTTGGTCCAAAATTTTTGATTGGAGAAGGATCCTATGGAAGAGTATACTATGCAACATTAAGCAATGGTTCAGCTGCAACGATTAAGAAGTAGATGTCAGCAGTCAACCAAAGGCGAACCCATAATTTTTAGCACAGGTTTCAATGGTCTCAAGGTTGAGGCATGAGCATGTAGTTGAGTTGGTGGGTTCTCGAAATATCATTGGTTAATATCAACTCACAACATTTGAGTCGATAAAGTAGTGGTTATGTTTTTATAGAATGTATATCTACGGAAGGGATTGAGATTGCATGATAACTGTTTGATTAAACACGTCAGTTCCAGATCAAAACTTAGGGGTTAGAATTAGCAGAGAGTATTACAATGATTGGCATCGAGTTGGAAGCAGATCTTGATCAGTCTTTCAATAAAAGTATAGAAAGACAGGAAGTTGTTGAAGACACAAGCATGGCTACAATTGACCTTTAAAAAAATAAGAATTCAAGGTACACTCATGATGGGCAAGTCAAAGATCCTTATGAATGTAAAAACGAAAGTAAGGAGACTGTATGATGAGTATAACAAATTTTTGTGAAATCTTCAAAAAGAATTTCCTTTCATTAATTATGTGGACTTTCAGCTAGAGCTGCAAGACAAGATCGATATGATGAGAAACAAATACCATGCATTAGCTCGAGATCTCCTTGTAGAGGACAGTTACAAAAATTTGCATAGGGCCGATATCAATCAACTGGATAGTAGCACTAATAATGGCACAAGCATACTAACAGATAATTGGGAGATAGAAGTAACTTATGGAGTTGTTTACACTAGCCGCCTGATGAGCATGTTGATGGCCCATATAGAAGAATTGACCAAGCCGCCAATGTTGGCAACTCCCCATCTTATTTAGATGTGGAAAACACTAGCATCTTATTTGGTGACATGGAAATTAACTTGGATGAATTTTATGGTGATACTAGGTTGGAAATTATGTCAAATTTTGAGGAGCAAATGGACCACAATGTTGGCAGGATAGATGAGCTAGCTCACATTGAGTTAGAGGATATATCTGAAAATATTGTTCCCCTAGGTGACGAGAAATTAGAAAATTCTATGGAGAACAACCCACTTGTGTTTGAAGGAGATGGTCAAAAACCATTATCACTCCTTGATTTATTGGATATGCTTTTGGTCAAAGAGGACAAGATTGTTCAAGTGTTGATGAGGATGGATGATTCTTCCAATTTGATTGAGGATGTCATGCGAAGATTGTGATAGAAGAGAGGCATGGGAATGTATGTGGTGTCACGAGTCCTCTTTTACATACTATTTTTGGAACTTTGAAAATGATAAAGTATCAGTACTTGCAACTATTAATGGATAGAGCTCTAGCAATAAAATTTGGAAGGGACAAGGAGAGTGAGGTAGATGAGCTATGCCTTCAATTGAGCTTAACACATTACATCATCCACCAAGGTGAAAATCAAACGAGTGGGGCAGCCAATTATGAAGAAGACAATCGTGGTTCCAGGACACAAGAAATCACACAAATCATTGAAGAAATTCATAAAGTGGATAGATCTGCAGACAAACAATGTAATTCAATCACGTGTTTTCTGTTTGAGACTTTCCATGATGAGAAGAATTCTAGGGATCAGCAAGTTAAAGAGTCTGAAAATTCTGATTTTTATGACAACAGCTGTACATTCTCATAGGAGCACATGGTTAGTGATACAACAAGTGAGGATAATTCAAAGATTTCAACTAATGGTGAACCATCATTTTACGAAGACTTTAACATAAGCAAGAGTACTTATGGTGGAGTAGGAAGTTCAGATTTATCCTTAGCATGCTCTGAGGGAATTTTTAGCTTACCCAAAGTTTTATCACCCAACATCTTATGAGATGGCTACGGCCTACTTGTTGATTGGTGATTTTTCTTGTTGGTATATTTCCGCTATCAGTGATTTGCCTGTGTATGTTGGTAATATATTCGCTGATTCTATTTGGCCTTCAAGGGTCAATGAGTTATTTGCAGATGAGTGGGGAGATCACACATCACCCTATGTTCCACATGAGGTGTCTACATTTTTTATTCAGCGGGATAGTGAAGATAGTGTTAGCACTCATGATGTTGGTGATTCACCAACCACTCTTTCCTTTACCCAGGATCATGTTGATTGGGTAATCGGGGATCCAGGTGTTAATAGTATCTTACATCTAGCAGATTATGCTGTGTTGTTACACAGTCATATGCTTATGATTTGTGTGTTTCAGCCTTATGACGCATCAGCGTTCTAGAGATTAGGGTTACTCTGTTCTCACTTGGGTGATATGATGGTGGAGTTAGATTGGCCGGGTTTATCATTGTCATCGATACAAATATTACAGGATTGGTATAGTGGTACAATGGTATAGATATTATAGGAGCTGGTTAGTGGTATCTCAGATAGCGTACAAGTTCTCACTTGGGATCCATGGGGAGAATCCCTATGTATTGCCTTTTATTAGGGAGCTAGGAGGAGAGTTTGGTCGTTATCATGTTGGGGTGGATATTGGTATATTGCCGAGCTCCCATCATCACTTGACAGTAGAGACTCACAGGGTCACTCATGGAGTGAGGCATTCATTCTGACAGAGGGTATTGGTACACAGGGCAGCGACACATGGCAATTAGTGTCCCTTAATGGTGAGACTTGGGATCTTGGCATTCAGTTATTTGGCACATTGATTCCTATTGTATTGTTTCACCATTCTGAGTTTGGGAAGATGCATGCCGGGGTACATTGACTGAGGAGTACAGCCTCATTCTCGAGGCGAGTATGGGATCCTGGCATTTGGTTTGTATAGATATGAGCAGAGTGCTTGAGGGTAAGCAATCTTTGAGAAGAGAGGTTTTGTAATGTCCCCTTTTTCTGGGACATTATAATTCAGTGTTGCCGACTCACTTTTTTTGGTTTCAGGGGGCGAGAAGGTTCTTTACGGGGTTTAGTTCGAGATTTGGCCTAGACATTTCTAGTTTCAGACCCATCAGAGCAGTTTTGGTAGGTTGTTCGGATGCTTACTATTTTTAGTAAGTAAATAGAGCTCAATATTCTTGATATCTCAGTGTTGGTTTGGAAGCGTTTTGCCGAGAGCTTTCCAACGAGCTATTGCACGTGCTTATCTGAGTTCGTTTGGTCAGGTATTTTAATGTCTGATGATTATATGGTTTACTGGCTAAGTGATTTTAAAAGTTCATTTAACTTGTCACTTTATTTTAAAAAGGTTCTATGTTCACTTAAGTGACTAAAGGACAAAAATGTGCTTTATCCCATGCTTAAAAAAGCGTGCATCACATTGGAAAAAGTGATAAAGTTACAAAAGGCTCCACATGGGAGGATATAAAGATTATAATATTTAAAACAAATATTAATTTGGGAGCTGGGAACAGTTATTGGTTATCTCTTCGAGGATGCAAACCCTTGAAGAAGCTTTTGGAGGTTGGACACAAACCTATCCTTCTTACAGGTTTTATCTATATTGCCAATTTGATTGTTATTTCTGTTTGTAAGATTGGATTTTCTAGATTGTCGCGTGTTATTGTATTGCTGTTGTATTATATAGTAACGTTATTTGGCAACTATTTGTGGTAACTGCTGGTTTAAATATGTACTTCTGAATATTGAAGGAAATAAACACACTTTTCTGGGTTTTCTCGTATGCATATCTGCTGGTTATAAATCGATTAACATTATGGAATTTATATTAAATATTGGTTTTCTGTTTGGATTTAAATCTGCACTTTTATATCACGGGTTTTTGGTAAAATATCCAGAAAGGAATATTACAGAAGCTTACAAATAGAGAGAAGATATCTCTTGAAGTTACACCAGATTTTCATTATTTGCTCTTGGCAAGAGAGAGATCTCCGATTTGTCTTTATGAGACAAGATCACGGGGCTGCAACCAGTCAAGTGGTTATTCAATATTTCTCAAAATTTACACTATTGTTATCACATTCAAGCAGTAGACTAATTTTATCTCGACATAACAGAATAAAAAACATGACAATTGCAATCACAAAACACTCTTGTTATCTTCTCATAGTAATATCAAAATACAACAATCGTTGTCAAAACATATTTCATGATAGCTGCTCCTATAAGATGAAAATAAATAATTAATGTATCAAATTTCCATCATGCCTACTCGCAGAGGATGAGATACACCATGCCTACTTGCAGAGGGTGTTTGAATGAGGATTTTCACCTCAGTCTTCTCCCTGAGAAGATTGTATTTACATGATGCCTACACGTAGAGGGTAAATTCAACTTGCCTACTTGCAGTGGGTTAAATATTTTCATCATGCGTACTTGCAGAGGATGAACACAAGAAGCATCATTATATGACTTCCCTGCCATAGAAGTACACACCATAAAATAGTTATTGAAGCTAAGACTCTCTGAGTAAGCATATCATTCTCCATTAGGCCAAGCTTTTTTCGGAAGTAGTTAAACTTCACTCTAGGAAGAGGCTTGGGAAGAATATCAATAACTTGTTCTTTAGTTGAAACGAACTTGAGTTTAATGACTTTCCTTTGAACCATGTCTCTTAGATGATGCTATTCAATTTCTACATGTTTGGATTTGTCATGAAAAATATGACTAACTGAAAGCTTTACACAGCTTTGATTATTGCACATAATCATAGTAGGCTCAACGATATGACTAAAAAGACCAGAGAGTAATTTGCGAAGACACAAAGCTTCTTTTGCAGCCATACATTCTGGTACATACTCTGCTTCAGCAGTGCTTTGAGCCACACAAGATTGCTTCCCGCTACACCAAGAAGTCATGGTTGAACGCAGATTGAAACAATATCCTTAAATACTCTTTCTGTCAAAAGCACATCCTTGCCAATCTGAGTTAGAAAAGCTTGTCAGTGTTAAATCAGCCTTTGAATCAAAAAATAAACCAAAACCCAATGTACCACGAACATATCTCAGAATATATTTGGCTGCTACTAAATGAATTTGCCTTGGTTAAGGCTGAATTGACTCAAATTATTAACAACATAACAAATATCAAACCCTTTGTTAACTAAATACATGAGGGAACCAATGAGCTGCCTATACATGGTAGGATCAATCAGATCTGATCCAGCAAATCCTCATAAAATTTCTTAAGATTTACTTCTATTGGAGTGGTTATGGATTTACAATCCAGCATACCAAACATTTCCAAAATATCTAAAGTATATTTACCTTGACTTAGAAAAATACCTTTAAAAATAATGGAAGAAGCCAAGATCTTTCATTTCAAGTTCTGATGTAAGGTACTTTTCACATTTCTCAATCAGACCATCATCACCAGTAAGAAGTAAATCATCCACATAAAGCACACGGATTAGAAAATTATTATCTTTCTTTTGGAAATATAAATTTGAATCAGCATCTGTCTTTTCAAATCCCAAGCTAAGAAGATAAATATCAATCCTTTCATGCCAAGCACAGGGTGCTTGCTTAAGGCCATATAAGGCCTTTTTCTGTTTGCACACATAGGAATCTTTGTCATGATTAATGAACCCTTCGGGCTGTTCAATAAAGACTTCCTCTTCAATAACACCATTAAGAAACGTTGTTTTAACATCCATTTGATGGAGTTTCCAGCTCTTCATTGCTGCAATACTAATGATAGATCTAATAGAGGAATAGCGAGCTACACGAGAAAAAGTTTCCTCATAATCTATGCCCTCTTTTTGAGAGAAATCTCTAGCAACAAATCTGGCCTTATATTTCTCTATTCTAGCATCAACATAATGCTTAATTTTAAGCAACCATTTTGAAGAAACCATAGACTTACCTTTGGGTCTTGGAACAATATTCCAAACATCATTTTTGAGAATAGACTGATATTCTTCCATCATTGCTATTTTGAAGCTTCTTCAACAATGGAGGATTTTAAAGTAATAAAGTGATTCATTAGAGCAACATAAACAACAAACTTATGAATCCTCTTGCTTTCTCTGCATGTACCACAAGGGGCAGTGAAGCGCTGCCTTACTTCCATGAGATTTCTAGCCCATAGAGGACGTTTCTTGCTAGAAGAAGAGAAACTAGGACCTGCTGAAATACCTACAAGAGAAGGATAACCAGAATTAAAATCTGCATCAGGAGACTCCCTCTCAACCTCTTCAGGGGACACTAGATTAAAAATGAAGGGGACATGGAGATTATCAATATGTTCTTCAATATTTTCAGAACTTGAGGCTTTTGAAAATTTACAAGCTTTTAGTTCATCAAAGGTAAAAATCTTTTCTAATTTCAATCTTTTTTTGAGCTGAGATGTAGATCCTATAAGCCTTAGATGAGTCATTATATCTAACACAAATGCCTCTCTTTCCTGAAGGTTCAAGCGTAAGCCTTTTCTCCTTCAAAATACGAAGAGAAACGGGATAACCAAAAATTCTGAAATAACTTATATCTGGTTTAATACCTGAAAAAGCTTCTTCTTGAGTTATGTTGCCAAGAATTTGATGATAGCAACGATTTTGAATATGCACTGCAGTTCTACAGGCTTTAGCCCATAAGAAGATGGAAAGACCTGGATCATGAATCATAACCTTGACTGCTTCAATAACAGTCCAATTCTTTCTTTCAGCCACACCATACTGTTGAGGATTATAGGGAACACAAAACTCCCTCTTAATCCCTGCTTCTGAACAAAAGTTCTGAAAAATTCCCGCCACATACTCTCTACCATTGTCTGATCCCAATGCCTTAATACTTTTATTAGACAAGTTTTCAACTAAAGCTTTAAATCTTTGAACCAAGACAACAATTCATCTGATTCTTTAGACTTAAAAAGTAGATCCAACACTTGTGCGAAAAATCATCAATAAAAGAAACATAATACAAGAATCCACTAAGAGAAGCAACAAACATAGGACTACATAAATCTGAATGAGTAATTTCTAAAATTTCTTTAGATCTAGATTCACTACTATGAAAAGGACTTTTGATGTTCTTACATCAAGCACAATGTTTGCAAACTTCTTTGTGATCCTGATTAAGATGAGGAAGACCAATAACAAAAATTTTAGTAGAAGATAGTCTTGAAATTCAAGTGACTAAATCTCTTGTGCCATAGTTCACAGGAATCAAATGAATTCAGAGAAAGAGCTTGAATAGGATGTGCTGAGAAATGATAAAGACTATCATGACAAACACCAATCTCACAAGCTGAGTTAAAATCAGAATTCTTTTTCGAAGCCAAAACTTTTTCATCAGCGAATGCTATATTGAAATCCTTATCTTCTAAAGCAGAAATCAATATCAAGTTTCTCTTAATACTCGAAACATAAAGAACATCACTTAGATGGAGAGGGATACCAAAATCTAATTGAAAAGAAGCAGAGCCAACACCTTTAACAGAATAGCTAACATCATCACCAATGATGACATTTAGATGAAAGTCTTTTACCTTCGAGCCTGATAAGTTATCTTTGAAACTGGTAATATGGCGAGAGGCTCCACTATCAATCAACCAAGTATTACTGTTAGAGGGAATATTGCTGGAAAGAGCAGAGACAAAAAGAAAACCTTCAGAATTTTTGCAAGATTACTTTTTCGGAGAAGAATTCTCCACATCTGCAGTAGTAGCTCCATGAAATGGTTTTTGTTTCACATGAGTGGCCAAACTTATCACAACTGAAGCACTGAATGTGAGAGAGAATTCTTTTGTTTTTCTTGATGCCGGGAGAGGAATCAAGGCTCTTTTCTTTGAACCTTTCAAACTTCCTTTCTTCTTTTTCCCTTTAGACGTACGAGCAGAAAGTACACGATCATTTTCAGAGAAGGATTTTTGATTATCACCTCTTACTTCTTGCCTGCACTCTTCTTAAATGCAATCAACTCTTATGTGATCAAACTTAGGAAGTTCACCTCAACCACTGATACCTTGAATGAATGATTGCCATGAGTGATGAAGTCCATTCATAGCAATCATTACTAGATCTTTGTCACGAAAGAATTCACCTATGGCAGCAAGTTGATCTTTTAGATCTGTAATTTTCATGAAGTAAGAAACTGCAGATTCTCCTTTAAACATCTTAACATGCAACAACTGATTTCTCAAGGCAAGAGCCCTGCTGGTGTTATTGATTTCGTATAACTCGTTCAAGGTATTAAACATCTCCTTAGCTGAATCTAATTTGGAGATGATTGGAATCAAATTATCTTTCGTAGAATCTATCATGATCTTTCTGCTCAAGATTTTGTTTTTCCTCCACTGAGATTTAGCAGTCTCATCAGAAGGTTCAGAAACAATAGATGTAACATAATCGAGTAAATCATTTTCTTCAAGAGCAACTAAGATTTTGGGTTTCCAAGATGCAAAGTTTGATGAACCTTCTAATCTATCCTCAACTTTAAGTCTGTTCTCCATCGTTAAATACTAAGATAATCAAGAAATCTAGTTCAAAACAGATGTTCAGCAACCTTGCTTTGATACCATGTTAGATTTGAGCCCGATTAAGAGAGATAACAAAAACAACACAAATAGATAACCTTTTTATCTTGGGATAAACCCACCTACCCTAGTGAAACAACTCATCTCCACAAAATGATACCTTTATTATTATATAAAGAGTACTCAAATTCTGTCACAATCTTTCACAATATAATCAGATACAAAGACTTACGCCAAGTACAAACTCCTATAGGAATATACAAAAATGAAATTTCTATCGAGATTGCTAGAAAGAATTTGTTGATAAAGACTTAACAACAAAGACCAAATAAACACACTAATTAGCTCTAGTAAAATCTTACAACCTCAAGAAGTAATCTTTACAAATGACTAAACGAATTAAGTGACAAACTCTTTCAAGTATCTTGAATGCATGTTAATAACCACAACTCTAGACTTGAGTGAACACGTAGACAAATATGTAGAGATAGAATAACTTGAAGACGTCCATCACAGAATAGATATATCACTCTAATAGAATGGAAGCACGAAAGCCTCTGAAAGCTCGAACACTATGAAAGAATGAATATTTCTCAACGCACAAAAATTTCTTCGCACTGAATGAGAGAAGATGTATATGTTGATTACAATGCCAAAGATAAATAATAATCTTCAATAGTCGAATGACCCCTCCTTTGAAGAGGGAGAGACATAACTGATGCTTTTAAGGATATGCGAATATGAAACAAAGAAAATCACAGTTAGAAATAGACTGCTGCATACTGATCGACAATTATATGGCAAAAATGTGCAATTCAAGAAGAATTTCTTCTGTCAACTTCTGTCCACGTGGGATACCAAGTATAGGATGCAATAGAATGTAAAATAACCAATACCATAATTGTCGATAGATGCCCAATAGCTAACTGCCGATAGGTGACAATTATGGGAAATAACATAGCTGCCGAAAGGTGACCAATAATTAACTATAGCAGAGCACACCAAAATTGCTAGAAGTTCGACTTCAGTTGAGCACATCAAAGTTGCTAGAAGCTCGACTTCAACATAGGACACCAAAAATGATAGAAGCTTACAAATAGAGAGAAGAACTCTCATGAAGCTACACTAGATTTCATAGTTACATCATCTAAGGGAACGGAGGTACAAGGGGACAAGTTTTTGGGACGGGGGGACAAAGTGGCCTTAATTTGGGGATGATAGGGGGATGACAGTGGGGGATGTGGGGGGGGGGGGTTGTATATACTATACGTATGGTACTTAAAATGCTAGTTATGCAATATAAGATTGTAGTAACCCCAGCTGTCTATGTCCTTAACAATCATCAATTCTCCTTTGCTAATCAATAGTCAACATTTTGTCAAACATTTGGCAGTCTTCACTGTTATTGTTGCGAATTTGATAATCTGATTTTTAAAATTACACTAGAGAATGCAATTGGGCACTTACAATTTCAGATCAATTTAATACTAAGAAGTTTGTATGAATGCCAACATTAATTCATAATTCTGCCCTACGAACTGTGCAATTATATAATTATGAAAGACAAAGGATTTGTTGCAGCTTCAATTCATTACCAACAATGTTTTAGACAAATAGTATCAGCAATAATATTTTAAAATGCCAAGAACCTGGAAATATAGATTGGCTTTGACTTTTAATTTACAGTCCAATGTGAATCTACATCAACCCCAATAATATATATTGCAGGCCATGTAAATTGAATGAAGCTCTTGAAAAATGTAACACGACCCCTCAAAATTGTCACACAAACCCTGCTTAGGTGAACATGACCCTGCAATTGATAAATTGCTGCCCTATAGTGAAACGACAGTTCTGTAGCACTCAGATTGAACTCCCAGCTAAGACGTAGAATCATAAAATTAATAATTCAGCCTTCAATTCGTTCTCTAGAATCCAGTCTTCAACACTTGTTCAATCAACTTCTCAATAACAATAGATACAATAGAGAAGTAATTACAATTTTCTTTACCTCAACAACAAATTGCAAGATAAATTCAAAATCTAACGCTTGTACTTCAGCAAGGACAGAAAACCACACACTCAAAATTGTCGCAAAGACAACAAGCAAAGAGATAAACAAATAATCAGATGCTTTCCTCTACAATTGGGCTCGAATTTATAATTTCCAAATGACACAAGTTTCCCAAATGAACTCCATTTAAGAAGCTTCCTCAACACAACATTATAATATAATAAAGTGCCACTGTAATATAATTTATTAATTGCTTTTGGCTCAAAAAAGACCTTTTCCACCATAACTTAATATTTTGACACACAAGACCACTGTTTCTCGTTCCCACGTTTTAAAACTTTTTGTTCCAATTCCAACGAGCTATTATACTGAGGTGACCAACAAACAACACTAGCAAAAATAACAACCTCAGCGTATTTAGATGAATAATAATAATAATTCACCTGTCTTGCAAAAACAATTGAAGAAGGATCAAAATTGAAATCTGACAACACCAAAGTGATCCTCATGATGAAAGACGATGAACGAACTTGACGAGGTGACTTACTATAAATAAATGCTCCCTCCAAGATTCTTGGAGCCCTAATTTGAAGCCCGGAATAAAAACTGAGAGCATCACACATTCAACTGAGCTCAATGAAACCAATAATTTAACTTACTATAAATAGTAAGTCCCTCAGATGGAGCCAAAACACACCATAGGTTGCTGGAAAACCTATAACCCCACAATTGAGACCCTGAAATCCCAATGTCAGCTCACAAGAATCACGATGGTGAACTGACCAAGCCAACTGTAGGAACCTGCTCAAATATAAGATTTATTGCAATATAAGATATAGAAATGTAAAAGAATAAATGCTTGAACATTGCATCGAATTGGATCATCAAACATTGATAGTCAAATCAGCAAATAGTTAACATCGAGATGCCCCCCCATCCTCAGTGGCAGTGGTGTCATTGGGGAGGGGGGACCGAAGTCCCCAAGTCCCAGATGCATCCTAGTCCCTGGCGTGTTGGGCAAAAGGGGGAGGGGGGCGTGTCACTGTGTTACTATGCAGATTTTCGACATATAGTTATAAAAGAATATGTAGATGTAAACCAAGAAGGAATGTATATGCACACTTAAGAAGTATAAAGAAAAGAATAAAGAAGTGATTAGATTGTCTATCATTAGTTGGAGACAACAACATTGAGAAGGTGGAAATAGTTTGTATGCAGTGGGTTGGTGCTCACAAAGACAAGAAGGGGAAGTTAGAGCTTCCTGTAGGTTGGTGCCTGTGAAGTGTGGGAGTTGCAACTTCCAATGAGTCGATGCTCAAAAAATAGGGGGTATTTGTTTTTATGTGCATAATTGTCTATTTCAACATCTAAGGTTATTCAGGCAATTGTTTGGATAAAAACTTTTAAATTGGCAAAGTTATTGTTATGATTCATCCCCCCTCTTACTATAATCGTGTTCTCTTCACGATGATGTACAACAAAATGGGAATGATGACAACCCCCAATTATACAAGACAAGAAAATCAAGGCAGAGGAGGTAGATAATGTGTCCTTGAAGATGTAGACTCTTGTAGTGGTGTGAATGGCACCAAGCAAGCCCGCAACTCATACACCTTTAGCTTCCTCAACTATAGATCACTATTAGCTACCATCTTCCGCTCCATGGTTTTCTCTACCATCATAGCTGCCTCTAGGAGCTTTTCTTTCGCATCCACAATCTCCATAGAATTGGTTAAATGGATCTCCAACATCACATTCTCTACACAAGCTTCCTTCAACTGAGTTACCAATGCAGCCTTCCTCTTTATTGGCCATGCCCCCTCCTCATGAACCATATCGATCCTAAGGTAGGACAAGTCTCCCTTTGCCACCTCCAATCATGTAGCCAACTCCTCCCCAACCATAGTTGCCACCTCTGAGACCTAATGTGTAGAGGAAACAAGCTCTGTTTGCCAAAGAGTTTAATAAACTTCTTGGAAAGCCTACTCAGAGTGTCCATAGTCGGCCATCAATGAGACTTATAACATGTAGCAAATGCTTGAGCACAACCTTTGCATAGGAAAGCCAATAATCGCTCCAACTCTTTGGCAACCTTCTCTTGAGCTTGTGACTGAGTAGAGGCCACGACCCTCGTAGCTCCTACGACCATCCCCTGTAGTTAATGTTCCAATCCACTTTCACTAATCTCCCTCCAAGGTTCTTGTATAAGGTCGTACTCAAGTGTCTTTGTCAATTGTCCAACAATGGGAGTGTTTCTCTCATCGAATATTGCTTCCCTAGGTCTATATGCTGGATAGTTGAGTTCTCCCCATTGAGATCCACTATCTTGTGAGTAGGTAATGCTCATCGTGGGGAGGAAAGAGTCATCTCAACGGGTGCCATCAATGCCATATTATATTCATTGAACTAGGAATTCACCATTGTTGTCTCGACCTTCGACATAACACTACTCCAACATAAGTGTCCCTCCCGATGTCTCTCTAATCAATTCTACTCTCTTAGCCTTTGTCCCGACTATCTCGATTTACGGTTCTGTCATTTGTCCTGTAGGCATATCAACACTCTACATCTACACACTCGACTTATCCTTGATCACATAGTTTTCTCTAGCCTATACTACCTCATCTGTTGCTAGAGATACTACTGCCAACTCCATTGATTCCCTCACAAGTGGTGCAACTCCATGTGGCGTGCTGTCCCTTGATGCTATGTGGTGATCATTTTTCTTTACTGACTAAATCCTTGCATCACAACTACATCAAGAGTAGTCCCTAGGGGTATAGACGGTGTTAAGAGACAGTGTCTAGGAGTGGTTGGACGATCAAAATTGGTGCTTTCCCACAACTTAAAGGAGTCGGTATTCCGTTACAATCGCGATTATTGTATTTGTTGTCTTTACTCCCACTGTCACACTACCTTTAGCATCTCTTGATGTCTTGCTAGTATCCTCTCGACCACAATTAAAATGGCCCTTTGATGCAGACAACAGTTGTTGCCTTCTCTTCTAGCTTGTCGGAACACTAGTTTTGTCCTAATATCACCAATAGAAAATTTGTGGCTCCCCTTGTGGTAGGCTTCCTTGTGGCCTCTTCAACTTTTCAATCGATACCTATCTATGAGCGGCCTCTTGTAAAAACCCTTTGGCATAGTAAGGCATATAGATGCCCAATCATATACTATACCATTTCTGATACCATTCATCAACAAATGTGTGGTAGGGCAATGTCAAAGGTATGACTTCAAGCTATAAGTCTTCTCTTTATGACATCCATGAGACATTGCCACTCACCAAGTGCCACAAATTTTTTCTTGATACCACAACTCTTGGAGGTTGTACTGGCAATAGAATCCATCTCTGCTGGTGTCAAAGTGTGAAAATATTTTTATTCATTTTTCTTCATCTTCCCAAGACATTTTCTTTGCTTTAATCTTGTTCTTTTTCTTGTGCTGAGATACTATAACTGGCTCCAATGGTTATGTCTATCATATGTGTCAATCATCATTATTAGAGCTTCTTCATAATCTTGGATGTAAAAGATAGACATCTATATGGCCCAATGTACCTTTACTCTTCATATTTTCCCTTTTATAAAATCATCATCTGCTGTCTCTTGCTACCATGTTCTACTTTCTAAACCATTGAAGCCTTCAAATTGCATAATCTGTGGTGTAAGGGCATTCTTTTGGGCAGCCATTTGAACCATATTTCTTAGCTTCTACTTTGTGTTAATGCTTGCATCCTCTCATCTTGCAATGTTTACACCAAAAGGTGAAAGCCTTGTTTCTTTCTTCATACCAGAGCTACTAGATTGTGGCACTTGTAAATTGTGTCTTGGAACTTTTCATTCTTCGTGTCCCAAAATCCATAACTATTTTCTTTTTGTTGTTAATGTGGACAATGAGTAGAAAAAATAACAGTTAGGGTTGAAAAATACTTGTCTCTTGCTATGTAAATTGCTATAAATTTCTGTACAAATTGAGGAGTCACCACACGCTATGCCTTCTCTGATTTATCCTGGGGCAAAGTATTCCATGTACTGTCGTAGTTGTGCCTTTCCCTCTTGATCGGGCCTTGACAACACTTGTCTTTCTGTTGTTTGTCGGTACATAGAATAAGCAGCTCCGTCTTTGTTCTTATTCCTCTCGTGTATTGTGTTATTTATTTTTGTATTCTTCTATGACACTTTTTGCTCGTTTGGACCACCATAGGTTATCTTTTTTTTTCTCCTTCCGCACAAGTAGCCTTCTTCTCCTGCTTGTGTTGTATGGTCTATGTATTCGTCATATTGTTTTCTTATTGACTTCTTGTGGTATCGTGTGGTTTTGAGCTTCATCTCCTTTTAAAACTCTTTTTGAAATGGTGCTTCGAATTGCTCCCTCTGTGAGCCAATCCCATGTGGTATAGTATGGTAGAGCGGTTTTTTTGCACGATGTGTGGTGGGAGGGCTCATTGTACAGTGCCCACTATCACCCACTATGTACGGTGGTCACCACACAATAGTTGTCATATAGTGGCACCATCTGAAAATCATTGTATAGTGGTACTGTATAGTGACAAATATTCTCCCTTATTTTAATATATGTAACAAGAATAATAGTCCTACTTATTTTGCGATAGTCCTCGAGGCTGAATAGGGTCTTCCTGACGACTTTTGTGGTACATCTTTAATTTGGAACCATTCACTGCCTAAGGCATTTCCTGCCCATTGAGGGTCCACAACTTGATCCCCCCATTCTCTGCAATCTTTTAAACTTTATAAGGGCGCAAACACCTAACTTTGAATTTACTTGTTTATCTCATTCTGTCCATTATAATTTGGCACTAGTGAACAAAGTTAGAATGTCATCCTCCTGTGTGTTTATCATGCCACGCCTTTTGCTGTTGTTGAGCTACATCTGTTGACCATTGTGCCATCATCTAGTACTCTTCAAGCTTATTGAGTGGGTACAGTCTCTTGCTTAGACTCTTCATATCACCCAACTTGTTTGGCAGAGCCCTTGTTTCGACTTGCTTTGATAAGTACTTCGTTGCTACCACTAGATATCGACACTTCCAAGCCCAACTCATCTTTAGGGGCTCGATATAGTCCAAGACCCAATGTTCAAAGAATTCTTATGTAGGAGAAGGATTTAGAGACACAACAATTTACTTACTTCGCCTTGGATTATAGGTTTGTTGACCAAATACATCGATGTCTGGTGGTCCGTGTAGAACATGAATGAGGTCGCCAGCAGGTAGTGCCTAAACTTTTAGATTGCATACATCATCCCAAGAGCTTCTTGCTTCTTCGCGCTATAGTTATTCTTCACTGTAAATCCTAAACCCTAAACCTTGATAGAATTTTTAATGCCACAACGCAATGGTGCTATATTTCTTGTTTTATTTATAATTCATCAAATATTGATTCAAACAATATATTTTCAATTTATTGTGTAAATTTATTGAGAAAGGAAAATATAAGAAGATTGTACAATATTTAAAACTGAATATTTCTAGAATGATATAATAGATGAACCTGATTTTTGCTATGCCAGTTGATGGAAACAATTCCACTGAATGTTCGATACTGTCCCTTGAAACGATGTGACCAATTGAGATGCTAACGTCGGCAAAAGGAAAGAACAGTCCGACTGTTATCAAAGCTGCCTCCAAATGCAGTGTGCGGCCAATAATTAACGTCCGCCACTCACACCAAGATTGGATGATATTTGGTACGAAAACCTTGCTTGGAATGTTGGCGGTTTATATGCTGAACCAGTAACAAGTGACGACTTGATTCCCAGCCGCTATGAACTCAGACACAACCTTCAGAATGTGTAGTCACACAATTAAACCTTACAATCAACTTGCATAATGATTTCAAACTTGCAATCCCAACACCAAACATTTCTTTCAGAAAGAGTAATCTCCTGAGCCATAGTAGCCACAGTAGGAGTAATTCGATAATTGTTTACCTCAACACAATTATCTAGAAAGATCACATAAATTTTTCAAACCCCCAACAGACAATATGAGCAAATTAAATATATAAATTCAAGATGATCTCTCATCAAAAACTTGTATTTATAACACCAAATGAGCCATCCAGCTTCACTCTCATGCTTTTCGCTTAAAAAGTAACTTTATAAAATAAAGTTATGACACTTTATAATATAAAGTACTATGATTATTAAATGTGAATTAAATAATCATTAAGCCAACATGCTCACCAATAAAAGACTTTAATAAAGAAATCCCAGAGGTAGACCAAATATCCAGAACCAGAGGACCATCTTGCCTGAATTGCTCAATCCAAAAATAGCAACTGACCAAAAGTGACTTACTAAAAATAGTAAGTTCAAAAATAACAATCTCACGACAAAGACTCCCAAAACCAGACATCAACTCATGAGGGTCACGATAATGAGCTGACAAACCCACACCTCGGAGCCCTGCTAAATTGGGGACATTACAGTCTGTAAAAACCCTAACTGGTTATAGCTGAATCAAACATCATTTTCGTTTAGATTTGACATTGCATCAAACACTTTCCAGGCAACCATCTGATACCAATTTAAAAATTCTACGTGTACTATGATAATTTTTTTGATGCCAATGAACAATGCTTCTATGTCCTTGTTTTATTTAATTTCTCAATAAATATGATGCGTACATGATAAATACTGAATCTAACCATTCCACTCTAGAATTACGTATAACTTAATTAGAGGAAAGAAATACAACATTGATCAAATAACAAGAAACTGAATTTCCAGAATTTAACAATTTTCAAACCTGATTTACTTCATAATGCCATTCTTTGCATTTGCCGGTAGGAGTGTCCAATATGTATTAGAAACTACTTCTCCTTACATCAAAGGCTATCTCCAACTCCAACACAATCCCAAGGTTCAAATGCACAATGTTGGAGTCAAATGCTCGTTTCTTCGATTCCGCTTTTTCCGCTTGCTTTTTCGGACTGCTTTTTTGTTTTTGCTTTTTCGGATTGCTACTCTGTTGAATCTCAAGACCATATCTTTCAATGGCGTCAAGATTTTCAGCTTGAAGGGATTTCGTCCTTCAAACTATTGAGACATAACCTCCAGAAAATTCTCCAATTTCTTTGATATTTCCTACCATGCTTAAAAGAAGCTCTTCCATTTCTTTTATAGTGTTCTCACAAGAGCTCCATCCTTCGTTTTCTCAATGTGGGATAAAACATCACTCCCTTTATGTAACTTATGTCTCCAATGTTATAAAATAAAGGGGACTCATTTAATTTAAATATTTCCCACAAACTATAGTCTATGCATTAATAAAGTTAAATATTTAAATTTAACTTTATAAACTAGCTTTATCAATGCAAAAAAAATCTTATCAATGATAAACAAGTCTTCTTGCCAATTTTAAACAATTACCATTGACATACCGCTGCCACTGGATGTCCGCCCATGCCCAAGATGACTTACTATAAATAGTATGCCCAAAGTTGCCTCAAAACCCCTCAGAAAGACCTGCAACTAAAACTATCTAGGCCAAATGGCCTCTAAGTCCCTTTAATGTCCTGGTTAGCCTACGGGACCGTGGGGAAATAGGCTAACAACAACATCATGCTATGAATGCTAAAAAAAGGGGACATTACAAGAACTACTTGCCATTGCGAGTAAAACCCCAGTCAAATCTTAATTCAGTAGCTAAGATTCGTGTCACAAAAATGCCATCAACCTCCCTCAGAAAAAAAGTCTGCTTATCAACAATATGCGCAGCAGCTAAATTCCAAAAGAATTTCCAAACTCCAATATCAGCTTCTCTGTAGGCATAGGAGAAACAATAGGAGTAAAGTAGCAAATTATTATGAATCAGCAATAACATATAGAATTCTTAGAATTAAGAAACCAATCCCCTAGTCACGGAAAAACATAGTGGGGAAATCTATCCAATGAAGCCACTATACATCAGCAGTAACTCCAAACCAACTTCAGAAACTCAAAGACCCTTATACATCAGCAAGGGCATACAGTTAAGAACCCAGGAAAAAGCTACAAAGGCACAAAATCAAATATAAAATCAAGCGTGCTTTTCTCAATGAAATGAGCTCATATTTATAATGCCTTTGTTGACAAAAATTTCCAGGAGAACTCAACTTTTGAAATTGCGAACGTTTCCCAAAGAACTCAACTCTTGAGACTTTCCAACTTAACTCTTTGGCAACATTCCAATGATAACTCAATCTTCAGCTTAAGTGAAATTATAAAGTTAAATTATAACTTTATAAATAGCCATTAAATTATTTAATAATAATTTGGCCACTAAAAAGATAATAACTCCCAAAATACTCATCATTTAAATATGTTGTCTGAAATAGGAGTCATAACAAATATTTCTCCATGTGACCAAATGCACTTTCCAAAAATAGAAAGGGTCCAACTCGATCAACGCCAACTTACCTCAAATAGTAAGTGCACAAAACTAAGCCCAAACGAAGTCCAATTTGAGCCAAATGAAGACCAACTTGTAGCTTACTGTGATGTGGAGAAGATAAGAGCCTCCCAAGCCAAGCCATTGCCACATAAGACCCTCTATTCACAATAATTAGCCTATGAGGATCACAATAATAGGCTAATCCCTAGAATTTTGATGCCGATAAAATGGGGACATTCGTTGCTACCACTATATATCGACACCTCCAAGGCCGACTCATCTTGAAGGGCTCGATATAGTCCAAGACCCAACGTTCAAAGAGTTCTTATGTACGAGAAGGATTTAGAGACAACAATCTACTTACTTTGCCTTGGATTATTGGTTTGTTGACCAAGTACATCGACGTCTGGTGGTCCATGTAGAACATGAACGAGGTCGCCAGTAGGTAGTGCCTAAACTTTTAGATTGCATATATCATCCCAAGAGCTTCTTGCTTCGTTGTGCTATAGTTATTCTTTATCCTTGACAAAAGTCCACTGGAGAAATAGATAGGATGGTCTAAGGTATGTTCTCCCACCTGAGCCAAGGTTGCATTGGTGGCAACATTAGAAGTGTATACATGGATGTGAAACTCTTTGTACCAATTCGGATATGCTAGAATTGGTGCTCCAACTAGTCTTTTTAACTCTTCAAATTCTGTACCTTGTACACTCCCCTATACGTAAGATTATTCCTTCCATGTCAATCTGTTTAGAGCGACGAATACTTGAGACAAAATCTATATAAGCTATTGGTAATAGTCATTGTGACCAAGAAATGATTTCACCCCTGTCACATTCATGTGAGATTCCATGTGCATGATCATCCTGAGCTTGTCGGGGTTTGTTTTTGTTCCCGCTTTGTAGATGATATGACCCTATATCTTCCCTTGCGGTACCATGAATCAACACTTCTTTGGGTTGAGTGCCCACCTTGCTTTTTAACACTTTTCCATGCATTAACAAAGGAATGGTTGCCAGATGTGTGTCTTGCCCGCTATAAAATGATTAGTCCTCAAGGAAGGCATTGAAATTCCCTATAGACATTGTGTTGAAGATGTGCATGTTTTGTTAAAAAGTAAAGTCCACCAAGATAACTGAGTGGGTGGGGGTGAATCAATTATCCAATCAAGACAACTTTTATAACCTTATTAAATCTGAAAGTTTGAAACATGTTATCAGCAAATGCAATAACCACAAGAAGATAAACTTACACAATAACACCAGATTTGTTAACTAGGGAAACCCTTGATTAGAGGGAAAACCCCGGTGGGGATGGTACCCACAAAATGATGTACTAATATATAAATTCGTTGCAACAGGATGGATTCTATTAGAAGTCAATGGAATACATTCAATACATATCAGTCCTTGTTAGGAGACTTTGAATCCTGTGAGGAGATCCCAATGCTGTTAGGAGTTGTTTAAGGTAGATGGACTCAAACACTTCTTAGAGCTCAATACTAGATCCACAAACTCGCATCACTCAAATCCCTCCAATTGCTTACTCGCATGTAATTCGCACTTACAATTCACTTACATTCTCTTTCTTCTTTACCACTTAAACACAAGGAAAACAACTTTCCTTTATACCAATTCCTCAAATTAATTTATTGAGTTGGCCTTGAGGCTTTCTCAATTTACAATTACAATAGGACCTCATTAAGATAAAGTAATACACGTTACATTACATCTTTTCATAATTACATAACACTGTTGGTTCACAATCTTCACAAGTCTTCACATGAGAAACCTCAGACTTCGCGCACTCAATCATGTCATTATTGTGATGTCTTCTACCTTTGCCTAACTGCGCTTAATCAGATTCTATGCCTCTTAGGAGATATAATCCAATTACTAGAAACCACTTCTCAGGAACTCTGTCTGTATACTCTCTTCAGTAAATCTCAAATAATTGTCACTGGTCTTTGACTTTTTGCATGCACTCGTAGCCATATCATGAGGACAATTGTAGAACATATCGTCAACTGTGCTTGACCTCATCTTCAAACCTCGAACCTCACGATCTCAAACTTTATCTTCTTCTTTGTCAGTCTTCACAAAATAACTAGTTTGTTGACATCAATGACAAATATTGCCATAAATGCAATATATAGTCATACCAACAATCTCCCAAATGCTCGAGCAATGCTAGGATACTCCCCCATAGGAATATCATCAGCATTCATGCTAACATGATTATCTTTTGGAAAGTTGCGGGTACATTGCACAAACTGAAGGGCATCCAGATGTATGTGTGTACACCATCATCCACTACGAAAGTTGTCTTCAACTTGTCCTCCTTCGAAATGGATATTTAGATGTATCTTGAGAATGCATCCACAAATGAGTACATCTTATGTCCAACATGCTCCTCTAGGATGATATCAGTAAATGGTATGGGGAAGGTTGCTTGACTGTGACAACATTAAGGGGCTTAAAGTTGAAAACAAATTCTAATTTGACTTGCCTCCTTTTTCAATAATATTACAATATGGTATGCCCATTCCCTCGTCTGCACCTTGAAGATGATACCCGCTTCCAGCATACGCTTAATTTCCTCATTTACTCTAGCGGTGTAGTTTTTATTCTTTCTCTAAGGCCTCTTCCATACGTGTACAACTCTAGGTACTAGAGAAATGCAGTGTACGCACAACTTTGAAGGTACTTTTATTTCTTTGTAGGTCCATGGAAATACATCTCATACTCCAAAAAAAATCTTTTAAATTTCGCAACCTTCAACACGGGATTGCAGTCGTCTCCTACTAGTATATTGCATAGGTTTGTATCATCGCCCACATTTTTAATGTGTAGGTAGGGTTCTTCATACTTCATTTGTTTCTTCGTATATGACTATATTGCCAATATTTCGTTCACAGGGGCCTACTCTTCATTTCTGGCTAAAACAAGTCTCTCTCAAACCCTTGCCATACCTCCTCCACCTTGAGTGTATATCTACCAATGGAAGAGTCCATTCATCAAATTAATTTCATCATTTGAATACTCGTCAAGTTACAAAACAACTTGGTTGTTCGACTCCATTCGCTTCCTTCCTTCGTCCACTACACAATTCTCTCCTGCTAACTTCAACTCAAAGGAAGATGCAAGCTATTTGCCCACCATCTAGGTACGGAGGTCAATGACAAACATACGCCCTTCATTCCCCATTGAGAGAGTGCTCTTCTTCTGGTTATGATTTACCTTCATTGCGACCAGCCATCCCCTACCCAAAATGACATATTACCCTTTCTTCTTGAGAGGGATTGGAACAAAGTTGAGGACACATGGTTGTGTGCCTATTGTGACTTGTCACGTCATGAGTGTGAGGTCTCTGATTCCATGTTTGTTTACACTGAGTATATTACATGTTGGGGGCTAGGGAATTAGTTTCCCCAATTTTTCCTACGTCTCTTTAGTAATAATATTTACTCTTGATCCATCATCCATGATGGTATCTGTGAGTATGGTTCCTAGGATGCCCATCTCTACAACTGTAATGTGTCGGCTATTTTTTACTGCAAACATTGGATCCATCGTGGAACCACTAGGAACATCTGTATTTTGTGTGGTGCTGGTTCATGTGGAGAATCCACTAGGAATATTTTTAGGTTGTGTGGTGTTGGAGAAGGTACTCAATAATGTTGGTCGTAAAGGGGGTCATAGTGTGGAGGAGGTGTCGGACTTTAATCTGCACCTCTGTGTAACATTCGCCTTATCATATTTGTTCAGCTTTCGTCCTTTCAAATATACTACCTATCTCGTGCATTTCTTTTCGTCTTGTCATTTCTTTTTTGATCTCCTCCTTGGCTTCTCCTTGCCTTTGCTTCTTCACATGCGAGTTAGAGTACGTAGATTGCTTTGCTTATGTCCTAGCGACAACCAATTTTGTACTTCCTTTGACGTTGAGAAGATTGATTTTGGGTTTTGGGCAGTTGGCATCTTCATGCTCCCTAGGGCCACACCATCCATAACTTTTGCGGGGTGTCTTCCTTTTGTCAATCTTGGGCAAAGTAACCCCACTCGTTACGAGCCCAACACTGTATTATTAGTTGTGGAGCCCTATTTTTTTGCTAAAAATTAGGCTCTCCATTTGTAGAATATGTTGGAGATGGAAATATAATCATACATATCGAAGGCAAAGATATAATTAGAATATGCATAGACAACTTGAATATACACTAACATAAAATTTATTTCATTAACTATATATATATATATTTAAATGATACACAAAGTTGAGGATAAAACTTGAGACTACATGGCTACATCATTAAAGAGGAGGCAACTAAGCTTGAAGTTATCTAAGGAGAAGTTTGATTAATATGCCAAGTATACTGTGGACAACAACTCGATTCCATTTGGACTTTATTATCAATAGAGAATGATGACATAGTGATTGATCTCAAGACGATTACCATACGTAATATGCAGTAGGTGAACAATGATTATATATGAGTCGATTAAAGTGTTTAGCATATACATTGTCAGTGGCGATCAGTGATTGAAAGATAGATACTTATTAGACAAGTCTCAATAAAGTAATAAGAAGACATGGCCTAAGCAATAAAACTGGCAGAGTCCTTGGGTTATGAATTTCCAAAAGAGTTTGATGAGGTGAATTCTATGAACAATCGGTGTAGACTTATGTCAACTGCAAGTGATCATGCGATTGATGTTGGGTATGACATTTCATTGCTTCGAAGTTTCAAGCTATGAGAGAAGCAATCAGGGATATGCAGTGATGGTAAAGACAAACAAACAAGCTAGTGCAGCGATTATTTAAAAAAACCTACAAACAACATAGGCATATCAGTCTCTCACCAACGTCAGTCAAAAGTGAGGGAGTCATGCAAGAGATGATGAATATATAGCACATAAGACATATGGAGAGGAGGCCAATCATTATGGATAGGCAACATCATTATCCAATCAACAAAGAGAAGTAAAAGCATTGTACATTTGTCTGTTTGCATACGTATTATCTGTAGACAATATAGATGACAATTAAATGATCCCATGAATTATAATATGATACACACAGGGAGGGCCAAAGTTGGACAATGAAATTGGATGATTTGCCTTAAAAATACGATGATTACATTGCAAGAAATTGAGAGTGGTTAGAATCCTCAAAAAAAAATACTAAGCATATAAGATCTTCATCGCTATGAGTAAAATGCATAATTTAATTTATATTGCGTCAACCATCTTTTGGGTTCAAGGAAATAAAAATTTCACATAGTGCTCAGTATGGTAGCCTGTAGGAACTATATTGAGAACAAATTATAGCCCAAGAATGGAGTAAAACGGTGATATGTAGCAAGGATCATGTTGCAGACTCCTAAGGATGATTATCTTGTGAGATGGGGATACTATCTTCATCTTTTTGCTTTACTTGAGTCGTTCAACGAGCCATCTATTCTTTAAATTGTCAGTTGACTTGTCCATCTTTCCCAGGAATTCTTTGAGCCTCCGGTTGTACGCTCTCACTGTTTTGTTCTTTCCTTGCTTAATGTTATAGGTTTCAACTGCTATTTATTTGTCATTTTGAAGCAAGCAAAATTCATTCTGAAATTCTTTTCTCAAATTATCCCACGTATTTATCTTTTCTTTGTCCATATTGAAGTACCAACCAATTGTGACTTTGGGTAGGGTTGCTAGTAACTATTGGACCCATTCATCCTTGTCAGTTGCTTATTTTCGTCAAACAAATTGTCTTACAGGTACAACGGTGTCTGATGGGATCCTTCTTCCCGTTGCTAGTGAGTTTTGATAGTTTATGCTTTTGTGACAACATGGTTAGAGTTCTGTTAGTCCTCGTCAGTAGATTTTTCGAGTTGGTTGGGTTAGAGCCTGACGGGTTGTGCTAATTACCGTGCCCCATTGTCCCTACGATACTCCTCGTTGCATTGGTATCCTCGACATTCCTATCCTTGGCCTTCTCCACTTTGTTCCTTCAAGCTTCCCTTGCCTCTACGCGCGGTGTAAGGGTTAAGTTCCTTAACTAGTTCCTGGTCTCCTCTATCAAGTTGTCGTTGTTCCCTTTGTAGCGGTGTTCCTCCCTACCATACACTTGGGGATATTCCTCCCTACTATACTCTTGGTAGTTTTCCTCCCTATCCTACTCTTGGCGGTTTTCCTCCCTACCGTACTGTTCTCTGTCAGCTTCTTCACCTAATGCAGCACCAACTTGGTTCCCTTCAAGAAACCCTTCCTGTAATATTTTGACGAGTCTCCCCATCTTTCTCCTACTTTCTGCTTCTTGTTGGAGTATTGAGGCCCTTTGGATGGCCTCGCAATCGTCAATGTGTTATCTTCTATTCCTATCTTTGTTCAACAGGTTGCACATTAGTTATTGCCTTGCCTCCATTTGCTTTCGTCCCTTTCCTCCCGTTACCTACATCTACTTTGTTGGCGTCTATACTTTTTGTAAGCTTGGAGAATTTGTTGCCATTTGTTTTCATGATTGACCTCTTCCCGATAGTTTTGAAGAGTAATACAAGTTTACAATGTATGACAGCCCTTAGAGTGAGTTAATATATAGACCCAAGGGTGTCAAAGCGAACCGTTGCAACCTATGATTGTCTACCCTTAGGTTACACTAGCAACTTTGACAAAATAAATGACACCTTAACATTAGTTATTATTTCTTCGAAACTATCTCTTTGTAACTCTTTACTAGATTACTTTGTAGCTCTTTCCACACATCTGTCATCTGTACTTGCACACAAGAAAGAAGGAAAATTTTGCGCCGAAAGAGGATTACAGTCAAATGTCATTTTAGGAATTGACCTTGAGTTAGAAATCAAATCTACATCAAATCTAAATATGTAGATGTCTTATACCTTGATGATGCAGTGCTCTTTGGATGTAATCAAAAGTATTACTATTGGTGCAATAACATGACTCCACATATCACCTAGTATGAAATCATAAAGTCATGCTTGCATGAAGTTTGTTGAATTTTACTATCACGAAGAATAGAATGCCTCGAATGCTGAAACTTTCTCCTTGAATGGTTAGATGCAAAATTATAGCTGAAAGTTCTAGTTGCATTTTATATATGCTGGATGGAGGAGGGTAGCTTGCTTTTAGACCTCTAAGAACATTTTTGGGTGTAAAACTTAATTAAAGCAGGTGGGATTAAACTCCTTGCTAAAACAACGTAACTATTATATGTTTTAAGTTTGGGCCCAATCATCAGGAAATGGCATACCCATAGTTACACGGGGACGCATCACCCCCTGTTTTGCCCCACGCATCGGGGACTTGGGGATTCCGTTCCCTGGTCCCTAATGGTGCCACTAGACTCCACTTCCGCCAAGGATGGCGGGACGTCTTGGTGTTCCAATTCAATGAAATGTTCAAGTATTTACTCTTTTACATCTTTATATCTTATTTTGCAATAAATCTTTTCATAATTAGCATTTTAAGTACCATATGTATAATATATACAACCCCCCGGTCCCCTTGCCGTCCCCAAATTAAGGCCCCTCTGTCCCCTTTTCTTGAAAATTTGTTCCCTCGTTCCCCTATCCCCCCATCTCCCAAGGTGATGTAACTATGGGTGTGCGCTAGGAGCCTTGGTCCACCCCATGTGGCTTCAAATTAAAGTTCCTATCTGGAAAAAGTTAGCCATAATTAGTAACGAAACTTATCTGGGAAAGCGGGACCAGATGCAGAAGGCTATACATGCTAAAAATAGGGTGTAGTTGAGTAAAAAATTGCAGAGGGATGCAATATATGGTTGTGACAATATATATCAGTCTTCTGTGTAATGATTGATCTTTTGATTCAATTCTAGGATCTAGTAAATTGCAAAAATAAACAATTCTGCTTGCATTGAAGGAAATGGTAAATGGCTTGAGACATTTGAACCATTTATTGATCTGGTAAAATCTGTCAGTCTGTTTCTATTTTTGTAATAAAATAGTCAAGGACTTGAGAGAGATAGGTAATATTTAATATGATGTTATTAAAGCCAATATAAAGTTGATATGCTTCTTTGTTTAGTGTGGCATAGTGTGGCACGGCATATAAATGATATGTTAAATTGAAGTTTGCTGAAATTATGCATATAGATTTCATCCTCTCTATTTTTCCGTTATTGCCCCATTTCACTTGAGCAAAAACATGCAACTATGTTTGAAAATTATAAGACTCAGGAAAGTATTTGTTTGGTATTGTAGTATCTGGTAGGTTAATTAGACCAGATGATTACCATTTTCTAAACAGTCATGTCTGTAGGGCAAGCTTTGTCTGTAATTTGCAGGTCACCAAAATCTAGTTCCTTCCACATATTTCTGATTAAATTATTTGAATTATTAGACAAGACATATGCTATGTATGCATTCACCAGTGGTTTTCTGTGCGGAAAATAAGTGCTGTATTAAATACTTTTCAAGCGAACAGAATTATGGAGAAGAATTATTTTGAAGTGGCATTGATGTTAAAGTTGAATTATCTATCTCACTTGTAGTTGTAACAAATAAAAAATTATATTACTAGTGACAAATACCTAGAATTCATTGGGACAAACAAGTACATATATTATGTGTTGATATCAGTGTACGTTGTACAGTGTAAATACTACAATGCTTGAATTTTTGATATGGACACTATTTTAATATGCACAGTAGCTAATATGTTTTCTTGTGTTGGTTGGTTCTTTGATTTATATCAGATTGGAGTATTGGAAATGACAACGAATGGTTTGCAGTCTGTTATGAATCCAAGTGAGCTTTACCTTACAGAATGGGACGTCGATCAACATGTTCTAGCTGGATTAGCAATTTCTGTCGTTATTGATGGATCACGGCCATTTCTCATTGAAACTCAGGTAGTTCCTTTAATTTCATATTCTGTGTGTCACAGAACTTGAAAAATTAGTGTAATTGACATGCATTAGTTCTGTTTTAATGCACTATAGTCTCTTCTTATATGTGTGATGGATATGTTTCGCTTGTCTTGGGCAGTGCAGTTTGAATTTCATAAACACATTTTGTTCCCCAAGATTATGGAACAAATGGTTTCTACTTCAGTAATTTTCAAACGTATTCCTCAAGTCAGTGGAGTAAATGGTATAAGAGAAAATAAATAACAAGGTTATATAGGATCTGTCCATCTGTTTGGATGAAGTTGCATATGATTCCCTTTCTTGGTTCAAAATGATTTTGTATGGTGGATGTGAATAAGGAGAGTAGTGCATAACAGTACTGGATTGTCTTGTGGCCTATAACAACCTAGTGATGTTTTTCTTCTGTTGAGGAGATTCAGACATCAGGATATCTGCTTAAAGAATGCCAATGGACACGTGTATTTTAATAGAATGGATGCTACTTATCTGTGCAGTATCTGTTTTATGAAACATAATCCAACACCAAGGGTAAATGATCAACTTTTAAAACATAATCTTATACTAAGATGCTTCTGTTGTTGTTGGATGCTTGAAGCTCATGTTTTTATTATCTTTTTGCTAATCACCTACTGGTTTCCCATTTGGGGAAAAACAGGTAATATGAACATTGTCATGTTATTGAGCACGGTTTACCAATACCTCTTACTGGTGTTTTCATTTTCCTCTTCAAGGTTTATGCATCATGATAAGAAGTCGGGGAGATATGGTTCTTTTGTTTGTTGTCATATGAACTTTGGAAGCATCCGTTTTTGACATCACAATGGGAGATCCATGTTCTACCTTTAAATGGAATACAACTCATCTTGCAAGATAATAAATATTCTTTAGCTTTTTAACCCAATATTTGAAAAACAATTTAAAATTTATAAATTATTACAGATAATAAATTTGGGCCAAGCATATATTCATAGAGCTCTAGAGGATATTCATGTTACCAAGTACTGCATATATCCTTTGGTCTAGAACAGGAAGAAGAAAGTTTATCACAATGCTTCAAGTGTTGGTCATATGCACTCAAGCTAATTGGATTGGAGGAGGCCGTTAGAAACTATGGATAGTTCTGTTATGCAATAACAAAGTATGGGAAAAATGAATCTAGCGTCTTGGTTGTTTAACTGGTACTGAGATTGAAATATAAAACATTATGTTAGTATTGTTGAATTTTTGAAGCAAAACATGCAATTAGTCTAAACTTAAATATAAACTAGAAGCTCTACTTGTATTAGTGAAGGACTAGTAGTTGACATAGACTAAACTTCACACAATTGTCCACAATGTATTTTTTTTTATAAGTTTGCATTTGCATAATTTATAATTTAAAGTATTATGAGCTAAATATATTGCATTTGCTTATTTTTGAGCGTATTACTAGCAGATCCATATTAACAAGTGTAGAGCTTGAACTTTCACGTTATTCATTTATTATGACAAGTAATACCATGTAATGTTGCAACAGGCATTATGTTCCACTGGTGTGTCACTTACAAGGCGCTATAATGGCCTTCAAGATAATCGAGCTGACATGATTATTGCGGCAAGTGCATTTTGGCTATTGATAGCAAATCTTCTAACATATTGAATTTTTTGTATTTTTTAATCAGCCTTAGCTTTTTGGTTCTTGATTATTTTTTGTTATTTTGATCAGTATTTAAGCTCTACTGGTAAGATTAGAGGAAAACTTATGGAAGTTCTGGTCTATAATAAGTTTATATCTATTGCATATGTTAAAAAGGTTAATTTCTTGGGGCTTTGGTTGACTTTGTGCATGTATTTTTTTTGTGCAGGTGCTTATAAAGCAAGTTGGTATTAAGCTTCATAATCAAGTAAAGTTTCGCAATCAATATCATTTGTTTATGTTCCTTAAAAAGTTTAAGTTTATATTTAAGCTTTTATTGGAATTTCCAAACTGTCCACATGCCAAAATGTAATGGCAGTTTGAGTTACATGAGATATTTAGGAAAGTACCTTGGAAAATAAAAAATGCAATGAAATGTGAGAAGAGTAAAAGATGCAATGAAATGAGAGACAGAGAGAGCTTTTTCTGAGTTAAAGCCATTCTAATTGCACTGAGCGATAGTGAGTGTAAATTAGTGTGACATCATATCAGTACTGCTATCAAACTCCCATCCCATATGTTTTATTGCGTCTCTTGCCAAATGATGTTTGAGGCATACTAGGATACTATGAAAATGTATATTACAAAAAGCTTGGAAAGTCCAGAATGGATTAGATTTGCTATGGTTCTGAACTGTGTCATGCCATTTAGTGTCTTCTTTTTGGCGAACATGGAAAGCTGGGACAGTTATTATGAATTCTCTTTTCTTACTAAGAAGTACAATATGATACTAATTACATAATTTATAACGTATATACATTGATAATATTTTCAAGTAGTGTATACTGTTATTGCTGAATGAGCAATTAGATATCTGCTAGGTGAATTGATCTTATATATATTTGCACTAGGTGCAATATGGTGAATGAATATAGACTTTTAATCACATATAGCAACTGAGGTTTCTCCCTTGAGAAATTTGAATAAAAAATCAAACCTCAATCTCGAGGTAGGGTTTGAACCCTCTGTGAAAAATCACGTGTTTTGTTTGTTAGATTCTGGTGACTGATTAGGGAAGTACTCTACATACTCCATAACGGGATTATCGGGATTTTGGGCCGACATGTAATTATTAATTGTAACCCTAAAGCTGTAAAAATACTTGTATAAAAGGGCTTAAGGTTAGGGATTGTTTCATAGTTGTGATGTGAAAATTGGTTCTTGTGGCGGTATTGAGCTGTAAGGGATTACAGATTGTAATTAGGTTGTAATTACTGATCGTAATAATATCGGACTTGATGTTTGGTGGACGTAGCCCTCGGATTGGGTGAACCACGTTAAATCTTGGTGTCTTGTGTTCTTTTTCGTGTGATTTATTATTTTCTGATATTGGTTCTATTTGCATGTAATTGTTATTTCTGTCTGTGGTTTAATCCTAACAAGTGGTATCAGAGCGAGGTTGTTTTTTCAATCATCCTTTGCAAGAAAGTCTCACAGTTGAGTGGGAGTCTCACGGTTGAGTGCGAGCGATGGCAGATGAGGGTAGCTAAGGGTTGACAGGTTTAATGGGTAGAACTTCCACTTAGGGAAGATGCAAATGGAAGACTATCTTTATCAAAAGGATTTATGGAAGCCGTTTGAAAGCAAAACCAAGAATCAGGGATCTATGTCAAATGATGGATGGGATCTTTTAGACAGAAAGACACTTGGAAGCATTTGATTATGCTTGGCACCATCAGTGGCATTTAATATTGCAAAAGCGAAGATGACAGAAGAATTGATGCAAACCCTAGCGAAATTGTATGAAAAGCCTTCCGCTTCAAACAAGGTATCTCTCATGAAGCGTTTATTTAATATGAAAATGGCAGAAGGTGGATCTGTTGTAGATTATTTAAACGACTTTAATACTATTACCAGTCAGTTATCTTTTGTGGGTATCAATTTTGATGAAGAAATTAGGGCTCTCTTGATTTTGTATTCTTTGCCTAAAAGCTGGAATGACTTGGTAATGGCTGTGAGTAATTTTGTTCTTGGATCTAGTACCCTAAAATATGATGATGTGATTGGTGTTGTTTTGAGTGAGGAATCTCGTAGGAAAACCTCTCGTGGATCTACATCAGGAAGTGCTTTGAATGCACAAAGCAGGGGCATAACGACTGAGAGAGGACGTAATTTTGGAAATCGTTTGAAATCAAGAGGAAAGTCAAAAGGGAGGAGGTCTCAATCGAGAGGACCGAACAACTGCTGGTACATTGGGAAATCAGGGCACAAAAAGGAAGATTGTTGGAATCGAAAGAAAAATGAAGGAGATAAACCAGATGGAGACAAGGAGGCAAATGTGGTAAGTAACAAATTTGAAGAGGATGCTTTGCTTCTGTCTTTAGAAAGTGTTGATGATTCATGGGTTTTAGATTCTAGTGCTTCATTTCATGCTACACGTCATAGAGGTTATTTCAATTATTATGTCTAATGGGATTTTGGACTTGTTTATTTGGGGGATAATGAACCCTGTCAGATTGTTGGAAAGGGAAAAGTTAAGATTAAGTTGCAGAATGAGAATCATTGGCTACTACATGAGGTAAGACATGTTCCAAGGCTGAGTAGGAATTTAATTTCAGTAGGGCAACTCGGTGATGAGGGTTGTGTAGTGACTTTTAATGATAAAAAGTGGAAGGTTACAAAAGGTTCCCTTGTTGTAGCAAAATGTGTGAAAATAGGCACCTTATATCTTTGTACAAGTCATATTGTTCCTTCTACTTTAATAGTTGTAGAGAAAAATGAATGTTTAGGAATAGTTGCTGCAGTTGAGTAGGGAGAACAAATAGTTGTTGTAAATTTTGATACAGCGCTATGGCATGATAGACTTGGGCACATGAGTGAGAAAGGTATGAAAGTACTTCATTCAAAAAAAGTTTTACCAGGTCTGAAATGTGGTAATATGGATTTCTGTGAAAGTTGTGTATGGAAAGCAAAAGATAGTGAGTTTTGTGAAGATGGGGAAGGAAAACAAAAAGGAGAAATTAGAGCTTGTGCATACAGATGTATGGGGACCGACTCAGGTATCTTCCCTTGGTGGCTCTTATTATTATGTTACATTTATTGATGACGCAACTAGAAAAGTATGGGTTTATTTCCTTAAAAAAAATATGATGTATTTCAGACTTTTAAGAAATGAAAATGTTTGGTTGAAGAAGAAACTTGTAAGAAATTAAATTGTCTTAGATCTGATAATGGTGGTGAGTATTGCAGTCATGAATTTGAAGATTATTGCTCCATTAATGGTATTCGTAGACAGAAAATTGTTGCAAGGACTCCACAGGAAAATGGAGTGGCTGAATGCATAAATAGGACTATAATGGAGCGCACAAGGAGCATGAGGTTACATGTTAGGTTACCCTTACACATGTGGGCAGAGGCTGTCAATACTGCTATATATTTCATTAATAGAGGTCCGTCTACTCCTTTGGGTTGTAGTATTCCAGAGGAAGCATGAATCGGTAAGAAGGCGAGTTATTCTTTTCTTAAAACCTTTGGTTGTGAAGCATTTGCTCACATAGATTCTGAAAACAGAACCAAGCTCGAAGCTAAGTCAAAGAAATGTGTATTTGTTGGATATGACATTAATGAATTTGGTTATAGGCTTTGGGATTTTGAAAATCATAAAATTGTAAGAAGCAGGGATGTCATATTCAATGAGAAAGTGTTGTACAAAGATCTGTTGCAGGAACATGAAAAGAAAGAAGATGATTATGTAGTGCTCGATGATACTCCAAAAGAGGATGTTCCAACCATTCCTCATGATGTGCAACAACAACAACAACAAATACGACACCCACTAGTGAATGTTAGACGGTCAACAAGGCAAATTAAACCTCAAGAAAGATTTTCTCCCTTTTTGTATTCTATTTTATTAACAGATGCTGCTGAACTTGAATGTTATGATTAAGCTGTGCAGGTGGATACTAAGGTTCAGTGGGAGTCTGCAATGAAAGATGAAATAGGCTGTTTGTTGAAGAATAAGACATAGGATTAATGCAAGTTGCTTGTAGGTAAAAAGGCTTTACAGAATAAGTGGGTTTACAAGTTGAAAGAAGAGAAAAGAGGTAAGAAAAGTTTTAAAGTCAGGTTAGTTGTAAAAGGATTTGCACAGAAAAAGGCCATTGATTTTGATGAGATATTTTCTCTTGTTGTTAAGATGACTTCTATTCGTATTGTTTTAAGTATTGTGCTATTGAAGATTTGCATTTAGAGCAGCTTGATGTTAAAACAACCTTTCTTCATGGTGATTTGGATTAAGAGATATATATGGCTCAGCTACAGGGATTTGAGGTCAAAGGTAAGGAGAACTTAGTGTGCTAATTGAAGAAAAGTTTATATGGATTGAAGCAAGCACCTCGACAATGGTATCTGAAATTTGACAAATTTATGCATGAGCATGGATACAATAAGCGTCATTCAGATCATTGTGTTTATTTTAAAGAGGTTGGATGATGACAGCTACATTATTTTATGTTTATATGTTGATGATATGCTTGTAGCTGGGTCTAACATGGATCATATTAAGGGCTTGAAACATCAGTTAACACGTGCATTTGCTATGAAGGATTTGGAGGTAGCAAAACAAATCCTTGGTATGAAGATTTGCAGAGATAGGAAGAACAAAACATTAATGCTATCTCAGGCTGATTATGTGGAGAAGGTGTTGCACGTTTCTCTATGGAGAATGCTAAAGCTGTCAGCACACCTTTACCTGGTCATTTGAAGTTGATTGAGGATATGTGTCCCAAGACACAACAAGAGGAGGATAAGATGTCCAAGGTACCCTATGCTTCATCTGAAGGAAGCTTGATGTATGCTATGGTATGTACTAGACTAGTTATTGCACATGTAGTGGGAGTTGTTAACAGGTATATGAGTCATCTAGGAATTGAGCATTGGAATGCAGTCAAATGGATTCTCAGATATTTGAGAGGAACATCCAATAAGTGTTTACACTTTGGAGGCTCTACTACTGATTTACAGGGTTATGTTGACTCATATTTGGCAGGGGATATTGATACCAGGCAGAGTACTACAGGTTATGTCTTTACTGTTGGTGGGGCAGCCGCGAGTTGGGTTTTTAGGTTACAAAAGATTAATGCTCTATTCACTACAAAGGCAGAGTATGTTGTTGCTACAGAGGCAGTCAAGGAGATGATATGGCTTTAGTTCTTTTTAGAAGAGTTGGGACATCCTCAAAAGGATAATTATTTGTTCATAGATAGTCAGAGTGCCATTCATCTTGCCAAGAATTCAGCTCTGCATTCAAATACGAAACACATACAGTTGCGGTACCATTTCATTTTGTCTTTTGGAGGATGGACAGTTAAAGCTGGATAAGATGCATACAAATGACAATCCAATAGATATGTTGACAAAGGTAGTAACAAGGGAGAAGTTGAACTCCTCTTCAGCTTCGGTTGGTCTTCTAGACTGAACATGATTAAAAGAACAACAGACTCTAGGGTGATTTGATCCAGTGAGAGTCTCATGTAGTAGTGGCATAGCTACAGGATTAGTCTCCAAGTGGGAGATTGTTGTTTAGTGTGGAGCTTGATCAGTCCCCAAGTGGGAGATTGTTAGATTGTGGTGACTGATCATGGAAGTATTGTAATTATTAGGATTATCGAGATTTTGGGCCGGCATGTAATTATTAATTGTAACCGTAAAGTGGTAAAAATACTTGTATAAAAGGGCTTAGGTTAGGGATTGTTTCATAGTTATGCGAAAATTGGTTCTTTTGACGGTATTGAGCTGTAAGGGATTACAGATTGTAATTAGGTTGTAATTACTGGATCATAACAATATCGGACTTGTTGTTTGATGGGTGAACCACGTTAAATTTTGGTGTCTTGTGTTCTTTTCAAGTGGCCGTGGTTTAATCCTAACATTGTTCTCTACCAATCGATTGGAAAAATCGTTTTCAGACCACTGATTCTCATCTCTGGTTCCCATTTTTCATAGTCGTGTCTTTATTTAGATCCCCGTGTCTGGAGTAGCACTGGATTGGATTGGGCATTTTTTCTGTGTTTGGAGCAAACAAACACCTGTAAATCATTTTTTGGTTTGGTTACCTTTTTCAGACACCAAAACCAGAAACGACTAGAGACAATCTGCTGTTTACCAAAATTCGTCATTTATTTGGCCTGCAAACACAATTTTTTCTATAATTTTTTCCTCATGGCCGCCCACCTGGTTTTTTGCTCAAAACCCTAGTTTTTAAACTCAAATTTTTTTTATGATTACAAATTCTTGGTCGGTTTTTCGAGGGCTCAACTGGGTTGTCCCTTTTTTTTGGGTGTCTTGATTTTCATGCTTTGTTTTTGAGCCAGCGGATCCATGAAATGACAACATTTTCGTTCTGGGTTTTTTGAGATCTCTTTTGGGTCACTCCTTTTTTCTGGGTCTTCCATTTGTTTGCCTTGAAGAACGTGCCTTCACAGATTTTATCATTTTTCATTGAAAAATGTGCCGTGGCATCTCTAGCAAACATTTTGTTCCAGCACAACTCCAAATTCAACGGTCGAAATTATAGCACTTGGAAGCAGTGGATCATTGCAATTTTTGAATATCGGAATACTGATCAACTTGTTCTGGGTGTTACGAAGTGTCTGACTGCTCCTAGTCTTGATCAGGATACATGGGATCTGAATAGTTGGGAGGCAATGATGCTTCTCAAGTTATCTGTGGTTGATGCTCAACTCTCTTAGATTCCATTCGGCAAGACAGCTATCGAGATCTGGACACATCTCAAAGGGTTTCATGAGACTTCTGACAAAAGCAGAGCTTTCTTTTTTAAGAACACTTGGATGAGCGAACCTCGCTCTAGGCACACTTGAATAGGATTCAGGAAATATGTGATTAGTTGCTTGCCATTGGTTGCAAGATGGAGGAAGAGGACATTGTGGTTATCACTCTTCGGAGTTTACCAAAGTCTTATGATCATTTTATTGAGTCTCTCAACATCATGTCTTCTAGTCTTGATTTGAAGTTCATTGATCTATGCACACTTCAGCTTTAGCAAGATCGGTGGAAACAATAGTTCAGTAGTAGCTCCACCTCCACAGAGAAAGCCTTTGCTGCTAAATCCTTTCAGAAGGATAAAGGAAAGTTTCAATAACTGTCTCTGCAGAAGTCTTCTACTCTAGCATCAGATGACTCTCGGAAGAAGAACATTCAATGCAACTATTGTAACAAGTTTGGTCACATGAAAGTTGAATGTCGGAAACTCATAACTACATAAACTAAACAATCAGATTCGCAGCCCAAAGCAAATAGTGCAGAGTACACGGAGTAGATGAAGTCTACTTTTTACGACTTCATGGCTAAAAGACCTGTAGATCATGTGAAGTCGTCTGCTTGGTACATTAATCCCTCTCGCCATTTCACTTTCCGTAGAGACTGGTTTATTGACTACCAACCTTATTCAGACTATTATTTTTGGTGGCGAGGAGTACACGGTTGTCAGCAAAGGCAATATTTAGATTCACTCTATTGGGAGAAATCTCATTTTCGTCAATGTGTACTATGTTCTAGGGATATCGTTTACAAATCTTAAACTTGTACATATGAGTAAACTGCAAAGTAAAACTATGCTCAACACGAAGATACTCATAACACCATATTTTTGAATTAGGGAAACCTTGGCCAAGGGTAAATCTTGGTGGGGATGGTACCCGCAAAATGATCCACTAATCAAAATTATCTTGTGAAAGATATTTACCTTGTTAGGAGCTGTTATTATAATACAAAATACAAGCTGATCCCATTGCCCAAACATGCATATGTGACATTACAATTTATATGAATAGATAGAAAACTTGGATTGTGCTGATATCTTCAATATCTGACTTGTCCTTGTAGTTCCACACACAAAAAACTTCATATAACAGTCTGCAATGCTATGTTCATCAAATTCACATGTATACAATGTCATTAAAGTGCCCATATAGCGATCATATCATTAGAATACAATTGGCAAGTTCACTAAACCAAAAGATCTTCCTTTATACCAAAACTTTGAATTGTTGGCCTTGACCAAAAACTTTAACCAAAAACATAGTATTCTGTCTGTTTCCCTATTTTGCGATGTTATACTTGCTATTGGAAAACTTCCCAAACTCATGCAAAACTTATCCAAAAGTTTATCGACCTTGCACACATTATCTATGATGTCCATACTAACTGCCTCTAAGCCCACATAAGTTTATCTTCCTCCTGTGAAGCTCGTCTAACAAAATAATCTCACAATTTACTCTTCACCAATTTTATACTCAAAACAAATTTTTAAGTATCGTTCAACTAAACTTGTCTTTTGATTTAGCTGCCTCGAAAACTATGTTATGTTGCCATTAATGACCATTGACAACCCTAACGACTATCCTTAGCCAAATTGCCAACACATTGGTGTTTTGATTGGAGAGTCATGCCTAGGTGTGTGCATTCATAGTGTCTACTTGTACACGACAAGCTACAACCATCACATGCCGTATAGGCCTTAGTGCAACCATGACAAGCCACAACCACCAGAATTGGAAAACGACAACCAAACTACTGTTCTATGAATTTTGTGCCATTTTTGGTTCGCCGAATTTCAAACTTAAAGCTGAAAATTGAGGCAAACCCTATGATATACTCTTCATACTTAGTATGATGATGAGCATTGCTTGGGATCAAACCCTTATTTCTCCTAATTTGACTAGGAAACTATGTTATTTATAAAACTTCATCGTTTCCTTGCCCATTTTTTGCCTACAATATTCAACATAACTACTTTTATTTAATTTTGTTAATTCTGCAATTGGTGTCCAACGACTACGACTTTGTATCAACAAAGTATGTTGAGACTCTTGTGGGATTGGTTCAAACATGGGGACATTACATGCCCCTTTCTTAAACACACACACGCATGCCTTGGCTAAGTGCAATCGAACAAAAAATTTGTCTTATAAGACTGCAAGTTTTTTTTTTTTTCAATAAGCCCAATTAGGTCCAATATAACAACAAACGAAAGAGCAATATTAATCATTATTTACCACTTTAATATTAATAGAAAAACCATTCTAAATACTTGTGGCAATATTAATGGAAAACCCAGTAATTGAGGAGGTGATCTTATGCAATATAATAAAAAATGGCAAGATAAAATGAAGTCCCAATAACTAGAAGATTAGCTAAGAGGAGGACAATGTTGAGATATCATGACTATTGCAATAGGGGCAACTATTGTGAAAGGATGTGATCTTCAAGTGAATCCCCTTCGAGAAATAGGGTTTAATGATAAATAATAATTAATAAAATGAAAATATATAAAAAGAAACAAACAAATAAATGTTTAAATTGATGTAGTATAATTACAAGTTAGTCAAGTTAATGAAATGTCAAGAGATACATAACAAAGAGTTGTGACTTCCTAAGCATAAGAATAAATGGGAGGAGAATTCATTTGGAAGGGGATGGGAAATTAGACAAAGGAGAGCTTAAGAATTAAAGAACAATGGAAGAAGAAAGAAATTTGAAGAATGATCGAGGTTTGTAACTCTTTAAAAGGGCTGAGAATCTTTGAAAGTGTTGTAATTGAACGTTTCTAACACTTCAAAAGGGTTATGATTGTGAAGGGTTGTGACTCTTTGAAGGAGTTTTAATTATGAAGGTTTGTGAATCTTTGAAGGAGGGACCCAAAAGACTAGGAGAAGAAAAAGAAATAGAGTAAAGCAAAGTATCAAATTACAAGTATTTACCTCCAAACTTAAGACTGTTAATATTATTCTTTGCAATGTAGTAGTGCTGATTGATATATTGATTTGACTTATTAGTTTTGGCTTATCATTAATAAAGATTAAATATATATACTTAACCTTGTAGTAGTCTGTCATGAGGAAATAAGACTGCAATTAAGCTTGAACTGCTAAGGGGGGGACCCAATTGCAATGAGCTATGGACGAATAGCTATGAGGGCACCCTACTGTAACGTGATTGAGGGTGAGCTACTAAGGGCACCCTATTGTAGCGACAATTAAGGAAGAACAACTATGAGGGCACCCTACTAGATTGTAATTGAAGGAGAAATGCTTAAATTTAATTAGAAATGTATTGTTTTTCGCAAAATTCAATGAGAAGATACGTCCATATCAATAAATAAAAACACAAAACAAACAAGCTTAGTCTATATATATAGCTAAAGGAGTCTAACTAGGACGGCACCCTACTACATTGTGATTGAGGGAGAATTGCTAAGGGCATGTTATTTCAAGTACCTTCCCAACCCGTATGTTGGGGGATTATTGTTCAAACCATAGATGGACTAGTGACAGAGTACTCTCCAAGTTGCAAAAACTGGCCGAGTTTTTTGGCTTGGTGAATTTACTGGCACCAAAAACTTGCAGAATTTTTGGCAACAACTTGTCAAGTACTTCCTAAGTTTTTGTTAAAAACTCGGTCATAGGTCTATAACAATAGTTAAAGGCAAAAACTGGCCGAAAACAGTTTCATTTCTCATTTCTTCACTTGTATTTTGTTGAGAGGGGAAAAGTCTTCCAAACACTTGCAAACTAATTTTGATCGATTTGAAGCGGACTTCAGGGGCGTTTGAAGCATATTTGTAGTGGAGTTTTTGAAGGGGATGACATCAAAGATTTGAAGAGGCAAGTGTGGATTTGGTTTCATGCTAGATGGCATTGAGTTGAATGAGTAGTCACTGCTAGTGCCAAGAGAAGCTAGAGGCAAAGCTATATCTATAGGATTGGACAAGCCACAAATTGAGTGAGACATATTGAGCAAGAAGGCAATCATGGCCTGTGTAGACTTCTAAGATTAGACCCTCTAGTTCATTTAGTTTTAATTTTACATAAATTATTTACTATTTTGCTTCTAGCCATGATTCTTTCTCAAGAGAACGCAATTTTGTACCCTCTTTGTGTTCAAATATACATAGACTAAGTTTGTTTGTTTTGTGTTTTCATTTATTGACATTGGATTCTCATTGAAGTTTGCAAAAAAAATGCATTTCTAATTAAATTTAAGCAAATTTTTTAGGTTGTCAAGTTTTTGTTGAAGGCTGGCTGAGCTTTCCCTGAATTTATTTTTTCAGACCTTGGCAAGTTTTTGGCTTTGGTGAGTTTTCCAACTATGGTTTAAACATTGTCCAACTCCAGTGACAAAAGAATGGTGGATGATATATAAAGGGAGAACTACAATCTTAGGGCACCTTGCTATGCTTCTTTACTCCACATCTTCTGTAATTGGAATTCATATATAATTTATTACTGCATGATTACGAAGATATGTCATCTTTACTCCAGTCCTTGATCAATTTATGAATAATGTTTGCATTACTTAATATATGTATATATACACGTATGCTTTTTTATGTTGGTACAATGTCTTGTGGTGAAAGCAAGATTTCAAGTTATGGATCACACAATTATATAGAACATGTATTTGGTAGACTTCAACCCTAATTAATTATGATTGTGATTTAAAGGCTTCTAGGGAAAATTGGGAAGGGGACATTACAGCCAACGATAACAAGTGGTATTTAAGAACAACCAACCGAGCATTCCAATACATTAAGGAATAGGGATCGAAAATAAACATCTAATCAAACTTCAGATACACCTATAATTGTAATAATTGTATCTATAAATTTCTTTGAGAAAGATTAGATTTTTTAACAGTCAAAGGAGCTGTAGTTAAGATCAAAGATAATGGTTCATAGTGGAGTGACCATTATTGAAAAAGAAATGATAGTCAAAAAAGGAGAAAACATTTATAGGAGGATAACAAATAAGGAAACATCAACAAGGGGAATATTATATAGGCAGTGGTTTGTTAATAAGCCAACAGTCAAAATCGAAACAAACAGTGATCAAATTTATAGCAATCAAGCTAATGGCAAACAGAGACTTTAGGAAATAATTAAAATTTTTAATATGTATGAGGGGGTGCAATAAGGAAAAAAAAAAAAAAATTGTTAGTTAACAATTTAAGAATAGGGCAACTCATCATAAGGATCGCTTCTCCCCAAAGGATTAATAGAATATTGTTAAGGTTGTAGCTTTAGTTGGATTAAATTGACCTGGAGATAAATCATGTATGGTTATTGGTAAATCATCATTTAGAAAACACTCTTATATGTACTTATATGTACTTATATATATATATATATATATATATATATATATATATATATATAGTTAGTTAGTTAGTGAGTTAGTTAGTTATATATATATGTTATTGTTAATACATTATTTAATGATGATTAAACATAGAGACATGTCTCCTCTCATATTTATAAGTCATTCAGATCTGCATTTGGAACACATCAATATGATGACAATGTTATTACATTTGTAGAAGCGATTCTTGTTACTCAACAGATATAAGATGGAGAAGGCTTTGATGGTAGGAGGGAACACCCAACAATAAATACCATCAATAGTCCCTCGCATGAGCAAATATAAAGATCAAGGATTATCTAAGCAATCTGCACAAAGGACACACAAAGGGACTAAGATTGATCCATAGAGATTGATCAACATTTGCATCCAAAAACTTATCTTCAGATTTGTAGACTATGATTATATCAAATTGGTTATCTTAAACAACCATCCTTCTTACAAGTAATTGGGTATAATTATGTCTATGTATATGTGAATAATAGGTGTTGCTCAAATGAATGCTTATAGCTAGTTCAAGTTCTCACTGAGAAGTTGCAGATATCTCTGTTTCTGTCAAGAAGTTTCTCAAAACAAGAAACAACATAGTTTTCTCACTGAGAGGTCCTGTTGAGAAGTTGTGAACTTCTCGGCGAGTAGTTCTGAACTAGGATTGGATAACATTTAGGTGGAGGGCAGTGAGAGTAATGACACTAGTAGTGAGGATTCATATGACGAGGAGTCATTGCCAGGACAATCAGCAACTACATCATAAAGAGTTGTTAGGGTTAAACTCCCTTGCACTCCCATAGGTTTTACTAGAGCTACTAGGAAGGGGAAGAGGAATATGATGTAAGGAATAGAGGTCTTTGTTGGCACTTGGATGTATTGCTTTGATGTTGTATTCACGACTAGTTTGTCAACATATGTTTATATGATCATAATAGACACTAATTATGTATATTGTAGAATGATTATTAGTACAACGAAGTTGGTATATCACAGGATAAGTTATTTGAGCTTAGATTTGTGTAGACATCATGTCTATGGCCGATGAGTGTTCTAATTCAATTCAGGATGAGTTACAGTTTGTTTGGTAAAGACTAGTAGTAGTTCTGTTTACATGGATGAACGACAAAGACGGTTGTATTTTTTTTGTATCTTATTGGTAAACATGCATTAATGTCAATGAGCTTGGGGTGTGATAGAAGACTTTTTCCTACACCTATGTTCAAGAGTGAAACATTTGGGCTATTTTTGAAATGTTGTTGTTTGTAACGTGTAGTATATTTTACTATCAACCAACAATGTTGAGGAAGTTTATAATTTATCATTGTAAAATGTAATATTTTTGTTGTAACATGTGGGAACTTTATCTTAATACTTGCAATGATGCTTATGAAGGGTTGCATGCCTTAGCATGGACCTTTTTAATTAATTGTACTTTGGGGAAGCCTTAAAAAGAAGACCTAATAATTATTAGTAAGGGGTATAAAGGAAAGATATTTTCCTTTGTTAGGAATCATCATCATGTATGTTTTGCATGTGATCAGTTGATGCAAGCTTGTATGTTGAAGGATCAGAACAAAGCGTTGGATATGTTGGATGATTGAGGTGAGCTTCAAAGGAACTGTTTTGGCAAGTAAGTTGCAGATCAGTGAGTTCATGAATTTGGATATGTTATCCTGAAGGTTTATTCTTTACACTTGCTCGAGTATTTAGGCAATGGGTCTATCTGTTTCCTATCAACCTTTAATAGGGTTGGAAACTTCTAACAAGGGTTCAAGGTCTCCTTACAGGGGTTTGTCCTCTAATAGAGATAGTTGTGCTAAATGCATTGGATTTGACTCGTAACATGGGCGCATCATTTCATAAGGAGCTTATATATTAGTAAACTATCTTGTGGGTATCATCCGCACCAGGATTTTTCCTTTGGTCAAGGGTTTCCCTAGCCAACAAATCATTGTGCTATGGTGCATGGTTTCTTATTGTTGTAATTGAAATTTATAGGTTTAGTTATAATGACATTTGGTTTAGTATCATGAAGAGCGGGAAGGGGAGAGATCGGGAAGCACATGTTCAAATTTCAAACTTGGCGTCGGGTGGGAAATCTCAGGGAGGTGGATCTCGGAAACTAGGTACGCAGGATGGGATCCAGGTTGACTATGGAGAGGCGGAGTCTGGGGATGGGGACCCACGTGTAACCGGTGGAACCCAACAAAAGCCATAAACGCAATCCAAGGTGGACAGACCAGGGAATCTCCCAGTGAAATGGGCCTCACTCTTTGGTGTTAAGCTCGAGGGGTAAGTCCTCTTTCCCTTTGGTTAAGGTTGTGTCAAGTCTGGAAAAAGGATCGTGCACGATTGCCATTCCAGACGAAATTGTTGACCATTGTATTGCTACGATGGCTTCCACACTTGTGGGGAAGTTTATGGGTCAGAGATCGAACATCGATGTAGTCCAGTCCTTCACAACGAAGAAATGGAGTTTGAAAGGGTAGGTCAGTGTTACTGCTATGACAAAGGGATTTCTTTCTTTTGAATTCACCTGTAAAGAGGATATGGCTGACATCCTGTGTAAAGGACCTTGGATCATTAGAAGGGCTACCCTGGTGCTGCAAAAATGGTCTTCAAAATTGGATTTAAATGAATCTTTCTTTCAGCAAGCTCCAGTATGGGTTAGACTCCCTGAGCTGTCCTTGGAATTCTGGAGTGAGGATGTTTTTATGGGTGTGGCTAGTTCATTTGGAGAGCTTCTCTCCATATTCCCAACTACTACTTCTAAGAGCAGGCTGACCTATGCAAGGATCTGTATAGGTGTTAGGGAAGGGGATGATATGCTTGAAGTGGTGTGCTTTCAGTCAAAACTTGGCACTCATATTTAGCAGTTGGATTATGAGAGTGTCCCTTTTGGATGTTATCATTGTTTTAAGACAGGCCATAGGGCTTTTCAATGCTTGAAAGCAAAGTCAGTTCAGAAGAAGAATCCCTCTGTTGCTTCTCTCTTCAGGGTCAAGCAAGTATGGAAAAAAAAAAGATCACCAACCAGGGCCAGAAGAGTCCTCTTTCGGCGAATAAGAAGGTAGCATAAGCTTAAAAGAAGGTAAATCAAATGCTACCTTCTGATTCCACATCGACTCTGGGCACGGATGGAAAGACTGTTCCTCAGGATGAGTTGTTGAAGATAGCGCCGAACTCCTCTCTAGTCATTAGGGAGCGGCAAATGATAATTGTCCAACCCCAACTGTTTGAGGGTGCTCTGGCTGAGGGAAGGTTGGATCCTCAAGTGATTTTAGGAGATGAGGTAGGCAAGGATGCCCCATAGCAGGCTGTTCAGGAGGCTGTGATGTTATGTTCTCCACTTTCTGTGGGAAGGCTTGACCTGGCTTCCATTGAGGTGGAGAAGGATAGAGTTAATAGGGATATTATCATCTATCAAGACCCAAAGGAAAATCTTGTTTTCTCTATAGCTGGAGGGACTAGCACAGGAAAGTTGGATGTTTTGGTGAAGGAACTAGACCAGTTGGATGAGCTCTAGTCCCACTTTAACACTCCTCTGTTGGATGAGGAGAAGAAGGGAGGTCTGCCTTTGGACTGGGAAAGTAAAAATGACCTTTCAAACTTCATTAATGGTCTAGCTTTTTTGGTTATGGACCTCATGGGAGGTGCCTTTACTTGGTCAAATAAACGCATTGGTCAGGACTGTATCTAGGTCTGATTGGACAGAGCTCTTATCGCTCCCGACTGGTTGCAGTCTTCCTCTTGCAAATTAGCTCTTCTGCCTAGAGTGGGTTCTGACCACTCCCCTATTTCTCTTTCGGTTGTTCCTATAGGCCCCAAAAGGCCTCCCCCTTTTCGTTTTGACAAAATGTGGACCTCCCACCTTGATCTTTTAGACAAGATAAAGCTCTGGTGGAGTATTGATGTGGAAGGCACAGCTATGTATAGGGTAGCCAGAAAACTTAGCAATGTTAAAAGGATGGTTAAAGCCTGGAACAAGTCTGATTTTGGCCACATATTCTTTGAGAAAGAAGTCCTATCTGACAATCGTTCTTCTATCCAAGCGTCAATTCAAGAGGATGGGTATGACAAGTTTAATAGGGAGCCTGAGCTGTCTATCCTTTCAGATTTACACAATATTATCAGTAAAGAGGAGAAGTTCTGGAGACAAAGATCAAGGGTTAACTGGCTCAAAGAGGGAGACCAGAATACGAAGTTTTTTCATCTTGCTACTCTAAAACATCGTGCTAATAACAGAATCACAAGTTTAAAGAAAGCACAGGGAATGCTGACCAAGGATGAGGAAATCTCAACTGAGGTTGTTTCTTTCTTCTCCTTGTTGTCTTGGGATCCTATGCTATCCAAAGTGGATCAGGATGACATTGTTTCCTGCATCCCTCAGATCATCCTTCCTCACCATAATAAATTGCATCGAGCCATTCCCTCTGATTTGGAAGTTAAAGAAGCTCTCTTCTCTCTGCCGGCAGATAAATCTCCTGGCCCTGATGGTTTCCCTTCTTTCTTTTTCCAATTGTTTTGGCCTGTTTTGATGAAGGATGTGGTGAAGGCTGTTCAGGAATTCTCTGGGGCTAGAAGCATTCTAAAGGAGATTAACTCTACTTTTTTAGTTCTCATTCCTAAAGTTCCTGGAGCCAATTCCTTGGACAAGTTTAGACCAATTAGTCTATGCAATTCTTTTTATAAGATCATATCGAAGGTTCTTACTTCCAGGTTGCTCAAACTCCTCCGTTTGATTATTTCTCAACAGCAAACTGGTTTTGTCCCGGGCAGACAAATTTTAGACTCTATTATGATGGTGCATGAAGTGATTCACTCTATGGATGCTGGAAAAAGGGAAGGGATGTTACTTAAACTGGACCTCTCAAAAGCCTATGACCGGGTTGACTGATCTTTCTTGGATATGGTGCTTAAGGCTTTTGGGTTTGATGACAAACCTTGTAAGCTAATCTCTCAGCTGGTTACTACTTCCTCGCTTGCTATCTTAGTCAATGGATCCCGCTCCGATTTTTTCAAACCTTCTCGTGGTCTTCGTCAAGGGGATCCTCTTTCGCCTATTCTCTTCATAATCTTGGCGGAATGCATAGGAAGACTTATTGAGAGGAATAAGAAGGAAGGGAGAATCAAAGGTTTTAAACCTTCTTCTAAAAGTGACCCTTTTACGCATCAGCAATTTGTTGATGACACTATTATGGGAGGGGAGGCTTCTGTTAAGGAGGCAAAGGCAATGAAGGACATCTTGGATATCTACTCCAGAGGGTTGGGACAACTCATCAACTGGGATAAGGGTTTTGTATTCTTTATCAACACTCTTGAGGACAGACAAAAGAAAATCTCCAGAATTCTGGGATGTAGTGTGGGCAAGCTTCCCTCTACCTATCTTGGGCTTCCTTTGGGCACGAATCCTCCTGATTCTTTCTGGAACGACATTATGGACAGATTCAGTAAGAAGCTGGTTGGTTGGAAAGGGGCCTCTCTTAGCCAAGCTGGAAAATGCCAATTGGTTAAATCCACCCTTCAGAACTTGCCTGTTTATGCTTTGAGCCTTTTTGTGATCCTTGTGAAATTTGTTGAGAGGATGGAAAAAATTCAGAGAGACTTCTCGTGGACGGGGGCTGAAAAGAATAAAAGGTATCCACTCGTTGCTTGGGAAAAAGTTTGCCTCCCCAAGAAATATGCAGGTCTAGGCATCGGGAAGCTAACTCACCTCAACAAGGCTCTTTTGGCTAAGAAAATATGGCGTATCTTCAGCAGCACAAGGGAATGGAGAGACATTATGGAAAACAAGTATATAACGAGGCCCTCTAAATAGTTTACCCTCTTCAGCGAAGATATCCCAAGAGGATCTGCTGTTTGGAATGGTTTTTTAAAAACCAGGGACCTGGCAAATTCTAGAGTCTCTTGGTAATTGGGAAATGGGGAGGATATCCAATTCTGGTCCAATAGCTGGCTTATTCAGGGCCCTCTTATGAACAACCCCAGCTATGAGGTCTGGGTGAATGACTGCATCAACCATTTTGGGCAGAAAGTTAGTAACTATAGGATCGACCAGGGATGGATAGACCTTTCCGTCATCTCTGAAGATCTTAATCCTATTATGATTATGCTAAACTCTATGACCCTAAATAACAACAGGGATGAATTGGTCTGGGGAGATAACACCAATGGGCTATTTATAGCTGCCTCTGGGTATTCGGCCCGTTGGAGATTAAATGAGATTCCTCCTTGGTCGAGGGCTTGGCTCCTTGGCCTCATTCCAAAAATTAATATGTTCTATTGGTTGGTTCTACAGGACAAAATCCTCACCCAGGATAACCTCATTCAAAGAGGTCATATTATGCCTAGCAGATGTGTGTTATGTAAAGATCAAACGGAGACTGGCAATCATTTGTTCATTCATTGCTCTTTCTCTAGGGAGGTTTGGGTTTTCCTTACCGAGGACTTAGGCTTCAACTAGTGTGTTCCTTTTAACCTTCTGGATCTCTTCTGTCAATGGAAATGCATGTTCAATAGGTCCGATCTTTAGGAATTAAGTTCTTGGATCCTGCCTCATTTCTGTTGGAGCATCTGGAAGGAGAGAAATAACAAAATCTTTAGAGATAAAGAGGAGCCGGCTATAGTGATAGGAAAGAAAATATTTGCAAACATTAAGGAAAACTATTCAGTAAGGAAAGGGGGAGATATAGAATTAGGTGGTAGAAAAAAGGAGAAGGCAAAAGACAGAAAGATGAAAAGAGAGGAAGCCAAATGGCTTCTCCCCTCGGAAGGATGACATAAAGCCAGCTTTGATGGAGCGTCCAAGGGAAATCCTGGCTCCTCAGGAAGTGGAGGCATAATAAGGAATGAAAATGGCGATGGTATTGCGGCTTTTCCCCTCCTGCTGGGATTTCTAACCAACCACTTTGTAGAAGCGAATGTTGCGTGTAATGTTGTCAAACTGGCTTTTGAAGTTGGAGTTACTAATCTTTGGCTTGAAGGGGATTCAAACAACATTATAAAATGTATTAATGGCAACTCTCAGCCATCATGGTCGATTGCAAATCTTATTGATAAGACTTGTGAGACTCTTGCCAAATTCGGTACAGTCCACGTCACTCATATATTCCGGGAAGCTAACCCGGTAGCCGATAGGTTTGCTAATATAGGGGTTGGCGCAAACCAAATAAAGACATGGCATCCTAGAAATATTTTGCCGAGGGATGTCAAAAGCATGATCGAACTGGACAAGATCCAAGGAAGTACAGAGAAGATCAATGTGCAATTATGAGAATGAATGGATCAAGGGGAAAGGGTACTTCCCAAAAAGGTAGCATGGGAAATTGTAATTGCTGTAATTTATTACAGACTATTCGACACGCTTTGTGGGTCTTTTTTTGCATTTGCAATAGGAGCAACAGAAAGGCTAATTCTTTCTGCATTCTGCTCATACACAGAGGTTCCTATCAGTTACAGTGCAAGGTGCATATGAGAATTGAGGGTGCGCAGAGTGCAGATATGGTAGGCGAAAGGTGCAGAAAGGAGCCGGTTGGTGAAATAGAGAAGTGGAGGAGTAGGGAAAAAGTTTTGGAGCAGCTGGATTAGGGCGGGATTACCAGATACATGACAAAACTGAATGGTTTTGATCAGGAGGTGACCAATAGCATGGTTGGTTCATGGAAGGAAGGCAGAGTTAAGGTGAATGGGGTTTTTTTCATGATCATTGAGGAGGTGATATCGACCATTTCTGAAATCCCGATTGAGGGTTTTAAGTTTTTCAGAGACAAGAAGCTCTCGGCTAATGCTGTGCGAGATTTTGTGACGGATGCGGAGGAATTGAAAGCCTTGAAGAAGATTGACACGTACTATGTTCTTGATACCATGAAGAAACTATGGAGGTATGTTCTGAGAGCTGTTATCGAGTACATTACTTTGGACCCTAGATTTGATCGGGCTCATACCCACGACTTTGTTCTTTTGAATCATTTTCGGCACAATTGTAAAATTTCTTTTCCTTTTTACTTGTTAACTTCCATGAGCAAGGCAGTGGTTAGCTTCAAAAAGAAGCCCAATGATAACCCCGCTCTGCATGAGGGGCTCTTGCTGCTTATTTATGAGCACTTTAAGGCTTAGACAATAAGCAATGCCCCCCCTCAGATTGAGAATGTGACCTCGGGAAGCTCCAACTTCTCTTCAGACTCGGATGATATTCAGAGCTTTAGCTCTGAGGATGGCAAGATTTCTTCCGCTGACAAAAACATCACCCATCAAGTCAAGAATTCGCCTTCTTCCATAACCCCTAGTAGAAAAAGCCCTAGGGTTCATGGGCAAAAGCAACCTGTGAAGGATGTGAAGGTTGACAGTGATGATGAGGAGGATGTGGAGATGAAAGAGGAGGAAAAGGAGATGCAGGAGGAAAATAAGGAAGACCGGGGAGGGAAGAAACGCAAGAGGGTGGGTTTAGAGGATGAGAGATTGCAGCAAGAACGGGATATGTCTTTGCTGCCTCTTTCTCCTATCCATATTCAAGCCCAACTTGAGGAGCAAAAAATGGAATTTGATACCGAGGGTGGGGAGGTGCAAGTGAAAGACAGGAGGAAAGCTTGGAAAGAATTTAATGTTAGACCTCGAAAATGGGCATTTTTGGAGAGGCCATGAACCTGCAGGTCCTTGTGGAAAACCAAGAAGGGGCGCAGCTTGAAGAACTCATAGACCCGACGATTGTGGCTATTTCGGATAAAGCAAGGGATACTGGGCTGAACCTCTTGAACAATGCCCGCAACAGTATGATTGATAACTTCAGATCAATCAAGTGGCTTTTCCATGAGCTGGAGGAGGTCAAAGAGCAGGTGGGTCATATGGAGGAAAACAAGAATGGAGCGGATTTTGATAATAGAGACGGCAACGGTGAGAGGCTCAGTCTGGCGGAGAGAAGGATTAACAACCTCGAAATCTACAATCATAATCTCTCGAACCAGATGATTTCGCTACTTAGCTCCATTAATAACAACATCATATCTTTAACTGGCTGGATCAAAGACGGAGTAATGAAGGAAGAAGAGGAAGAAAAAGACAGGGAAAAAGCTAGATTGGTGGTCGACACTGCAAAGGACAGCATCAACAATGGTCAGGACTAGGAGGATCAAAGGGTGCACCAACAAGAGGCTGAGGAGAACCAGATGGCCTATGAGGCTGCTCAGGCCATGCAAGACCTAGAGATAAAGAACGAGGACTAATCCACTGCCTGTTCTTTTGTCTTAATCTTTTTTTTTGGCTTTTTGTCAGGGCTTTTGCCTTTGTCATTTCTTGTTGTATCTGTTCCTGGTCTTTTCTATGATCTTTGTTTTTCGGCTGGACCTTGGGCTTATTATCAGCCTTTGAACTTGAACTCTTTTGGCTGGTCTTTTCTCGCTTATTATCAGCCTTGTTTATGTTTAAACTCTTGGGTTTCAGGGTCCCTGTAAAACTTGTTTATCTAATCAAAAACATTTGGTTTCAATTGATTCACCCCCTGCCCCCCCCCTCGGTCTGTTGTGTGTGGACTTTACTTCTTAGCAATTGGTGCTAGAGCATCAGGTCCTCTTTGAGAAGGAAGGTAAGAAATTTGAGATCTATGACTTGCTAGAAGAAGAGTCATAAGTTTGATGGGGATTGTTATGAGAGTTGGAAGAACAAAATGCGAACACATTTGATCTTCATGAGGATTGACTTCTGGTTGGCTATGAAGTCTAAAGTCTGGGTTCAAACAGAGGACGAGCTATCTTCGAGCACAAAGGAGGAGAAAAAGATATTCCAGTGTAATGTGATTGCAAAGGAGGCGCTTATCAACGCACTGTCTGAGTTAAAATTCATTGTGGCAAAAGAACTTTACTTAGCATATGATATTTGGGTTAAATAAGAGCATTTATATGAAGGAGTTGAATATACAGAGAAAGTGAAATTGTAGAATTGGAAAACTAAGCTAGAAAATGCTGGAATGAAGAAGATGAAACTAGCACAACATATGTATAGAGGATCACTGAGATTAATATAGGAATAAAAAGTTCAGGTGGAACCATATGAAAAGATGAAATTTGTGAGAAGATTCTTAGATCCTTAACACCAGCTTATTGGAAAAAGATAAATGCTTTTGAAGAAGTTATTCCTCCTTTTAAAGATTTTAATAGAGAAACATTGATTGGTAAATTGCAAGCTTCTAAAACTAGAAGATTGAAAGATACTTTGCCTATTTTTGAAATTGCTTTCAAAGTTAGTGCACCTAAATACAAGAGAATACTAACCAAAAGTGCGAGCACTAGTAGCAAGAATCTTGGAGATTAAGCCAAATATTGGGAGGATACAAGAAGAAGAAAGAAAGATGAATTTGTATCTCTAATTGTAAGAAAAGATCCTAAAGGTAAGGGAATATTTAAAAACAAGGCACCTTTTGTGTGCTGACACTGTAAGAAGTTTGGTCATTTTATTTCTAGATGTCTTACAATAGAATCTAAGGTAAAACCTAGACCTTATAAATCAAAGTTTCCTAAAGAATGCTTGTATGTTAGTTATGAAGAAAATGAAGTCGAACATATCAATTTTATAGATAGTGATGGTGAAGATGAAATTGGATTTGTTGCTATTAATGAAGAAAGTGTTGTTAAAGAAGAAAAATCACTTATTTCAGAACGGATGACAGAGATAAGTTTATTGAATTTAAGATCTATGATGCAAGTGTTGTTAGAGTTGGTAACAATGCACCTTGTCCTTAAAGGGGAAAGAGTCTATCACTATTGATGGTAAGACTAACACTGAAGATGTGTATTTAGTTGATTGATTGAAACATAACTTGATAAGTGTTGGACAACTAGTTGATAATGGTTTTCATTTGCAATTTTCTGAAAATAAATGTTCAATTAAGTATAAGCATGGAAATGAGATTGCCACAAGTACAAGGAAAAGAGGTAATGTCTTTCAATTAAATCTCAGATAAGTTGTCTTGTTGCAAAAGTTGATGATAGTTGGCTACAGTATAGAAGATTTTGTCCTATAAATTCTAATAATATATTGAAGGTGAGTAATTCTAAGGCAGTCAGAGATCTACCTAAGATTTTGAAACCTTTTAACATGATGTGTAAATAATGTGTAATGGCTAAACCGAAAATGAGTACATTTTTGAGCAAAACATTTGTTACTTTAGGGTAATTGGAGATTGTTCACAGGCTTATGTGGATGTACAAAGATAAGAACATTCAATGGTGAAAGGTATTTCATTCTTTTCATTGATGATTTCACTAGGATGATGTGGGTTACTGTTTTGAGAGAAAAATTTGAAGCTTTTGATAAGGTCAAGATATTTAAAGAAAAAGTTGATAATGGATCAGGAGTGATCATAAAATGATCGACGTCTAACTCAAGTGGAGAGTTGACATCTAAACAGTTTAATGCATTTTGTGAGGAGAATGGTATTCACAAGCAAACTCCAACACCTAAGACACCGCAACAAAATGGTATAAAAGAGAGAAGAAATAGAATAGTGAGTGAAGTGTTACATCCCAAATTTTGCCCTAATTTTAAATTTGTTTGTAATTGTTGGATTTAACAAATTATTCTTTCATGATCATGTGAAATAGATAGTTATTTATATATGTTGTACTAACTGTCGATGAAATGGTCGGTAACCTATAACTATTATTAGATGATTAGTAGTTGTTTGATTTAAAATAATGATTAATATGTTTTTTTTTATGAATTACTATGGAATTATTATTATATCGAAAGTGTTTTTATGGTGATTGCAGGAGAAGATGAAGAGGGGGGAAGCATTGCTAAACGAGATCATCGGAATGGGATGTTCACTTAGTTCAGTCATCAGGATCGGCAGGTATGACTTTAAATTTCCTTGGAAGGGATACGATGACTTGACCATAGAATACATTATGGGACCCGCATGAGCTATTAAGAAAACAATATAGGAAAAACATAAAATAATCTAATTTAAATATAATACATACCTTAAGAGATTTTTAATTAATTTTCATCATAATATTATAATAAATACTTACATATGAACACATAAATATAAAAATGAAATGACACCAAAATATTATAATAACGTAATTTAATGATGGCACTCCATTAATATACTTACATGAACATATATAAGAACACATTATAATTATAATCTTTTCAATTTCTTTTTTCAACTTTCCTTCACTTTTCAAATCGAATTAATGATTGGAATTCGAATGGACTTCTTTGAAACTACTAGAAGCCGAGAAGCCACGACTAGTGTTTTATATAGAAGCCATAATAGTAGTCGTAAAATGTAACTCCCAGCCTTACAATCATCTGCTATTATTTCTGTATACATTGCAACAAGCCGAATTTCATAATATCACAGTATTTTACCTATATCTGCCCCGTACCCTGCTATTGCCATATCCAGCTTGATCGAATTTGGGTGTTTCAACTAAGTCGTACAAGAGTTCTGGCTGGAAGTTGTGAAGTTGCCAAATCCAAGCCAAGGTCTTCCATAAACCAGGTTATGAAATATTTCCAACATTTTATTTACTGCCGTTTTCCAAAATGTAATACATACTGCAGCCGGCTAGGCATGATATATCAGTTTTAAGATAGAGATTATCATTTGTAGCACTGCTGTTGGCCACCTTCAATTTCATAGAGCCTTCCATATTCATTTTTCTATATATATATTTTTATTCATTGCATCTCAAACAATCAATAAAGAAGTTGGCGGTAACTTAGGGATCTCAAAATAAAACAATAACCATCACAAACAATATGAATATCAACAACAATAATTATTCTGCTCCTGAACCATGACACACGTAAAATATGAGTAGTATGCTCATCCAAAGCACTTGGGAATCACCGGCAATAAGGCCACAATGGTGATGAGGTGGAAAGGGGGTAGCGAGCTCATAAATTCTAATGCACCTAGGATTCACTGGCTGATAGCCAAGAGATGGTGAAGAGGTGAAATGAACCTGCAAGGAAATAGGAATGAAATCAGATATGAACATCTTAATAATGAAATATTTAATAGCTCATGCTTATCCTTGTAATGGAATCCGTTGTCAAGTCGAGTGGTGGTGATCAAGTCAATGTACCGACCGCAAATCGTTGGCCAAGGTAGTTTCTAGGCATTTGTGCCATCCAATGATCACTTGATGTTTGTAACATCAATTATATAGGTATAACTGAGTGGGCACTCAAAACACCCGGTAGCTCAGATGGCTGGACTGAAGAACATGTCAAGCCCGATTCCGAGGTAGGGAGGGCCATTCTAATATGTTAGGATGTGTGGGGATAAGTATGGTCCGAGGTTGGGAGGTTAAGCCTATGTCAATGCTTCTCCTCTCAATAATGCCAAGACTTGCACAACCACATAAAAGATCCTTTCATAATACTTGTATTTTTTCAATCCTCTTGCTTCTTAGTTGTTAATCGTTTATCATGGATTACATATATTTTAGATAGTTGTTTTATTTTAGTAGAATAGTTAATTGTCACTTAAATTGAATAAGAATATGTATATAATCAGTTAAGCATGATAACAGTTTAGATAGATAGTCGTTACTCTATTTTCAGCTGAACATGGTTACAGTTAAGAATGGTTAAATTGTTTACATTGAATATGTTTATGTTTATTCTCATGATAGATAGTTGTTATTCTATTATTTTCAGCTGACCATGAAATTATATTTAGATTAGTTAATAACCAATCCTGAATATTAATATAGTTACCTTATGTTATTGCTAAAAGAAGTCAATGTCAGGTGAAATGGAATCTTTTACTTTTATGAACGTTGGGGGTTGTTAGTTTTAAATGTCTTAGATTTAGTTATGAAAATCCTTTTGTTACATGAAGGAGCAAGAGCAATGTTGCTTGAGGGAAAAGTTACTCATGTACATTGGAGAGAAGAAATTAATACTACAATATACACTATGAATAGAGTTCAAATCAGACAAGGAACAAGTAAAACACCTTATGAATTGTGGTTTGGTCATGCACCTACTCTTAAATATTTCCGAATTTTAGGGAGAAAATGCAATATCAAAAGAGTAGATGAAATAAGGAAATTTGATCCTAGAAGTGATAAAGGCATATTCCTTAGATATTTAACTAAAAGTAAGGCTTATAGATTCTATAACTTGAAACTAAAGAAGAGTGTTGCAAACCATCTTGGTGATCATATCATTGGTGATGCTAGTAGAAGAGTGTTGACAAGAAGAAAGGTAGGAGATGAAATTTGTTTGATTTCACAGATTGAACCTAAGAGTAATCATGAAGCATGTAAAGATGAATCTTGGATAAAGACTATGAAAGAAGAACTTGACCAAGTTGAAAAGAACTATACATGGGAATTAGTCCCTTGGCCTAAAGATAAAAATGTTATTTGAACAAAATGGGTATTCGGGAACAAAATGAGTGAGCAAGGTGAAGTGTTAAAGAGCAAAGCAAGATTGGTATGTAAAGGCTATTCAGAATAAGAAGGTATAAATTTTGAGGGAACCTTTGCTCCAGTAGCAAGATGAGAGGTTGTAAGATTGTTTTTCGCCTGTGTCTAACACAAATTTCAAAGCGTATCAAATGGATGTTAAGTCAACTTTCTTGAATGACGAACTTGAGGAGGAAATCTATGTTGAACAGCTTGATGGATTTCCATTGATAGAAGAAAAAAGACATGGTATGCAAACTAAAGAACATAATTTATGGATTAAAGCAAGCACCTATAGCTATGTATGGGAGATTGGATAAACTCTTATTGAATTTAGGATTTAAGAAAGGTAACATAGACAGTAATATGTATTTGAGAATTAATTCCGATGGTTTACTTATTATTGAAGTATTTGTCGATATCATTTTTTGGAGGAAATGACGAGGTAACAATACGTTTTCTTATGAGATGAAATGTGAATTAAAAATTTCTATGATTGGTGAAATGAAGTACTTTTTAGGATTGCAAATAATACAAACAAAAGATGGTATCTTCATATCTCAAACTAAGTATCTTAGGCCGTTGTTAGTAAGATTTGGCATGGAGAATCGCAAACTAGTTGGAACACCTATAGTTATAGGATGCAAGTTAACTAAAAATGATGAGTCACCTAGTTCTATGCAAACTAGATATAGATTAATGATTGGTGGCTTACAATATTTGACTCATACAAGACCAGATATTGCTAATGCAATTGAAATCGTAGCAAGGTATCAAGTAGGTCCTAAGGAGACACATCTTGCAATTGTAAAAATGATTTTCAGAGATTTGAAAGGAACATTGGAATTTGGCTTGTGCTATGACAGATCTAATAATTTTACATTGTATACATATACTGGTGTTGATTGGGTAGGAAATGTAGTTGATAGAAAAGGCACAAGTGGAGGAGAATTTTTCTTGGAGGAAGGTTAGTATCTTGGTTGAGAAAGAAGCAAGATTGTATCTGTTAGTCTACAACATAAGCAAAGTATGTAGCAGCAACAAATAATTGTAATAAGATAATGTGGATGAAACAAATTCTAAAGGATATTGGTATTAAATTTAATGAACCTACTATTATGCATTATGATAATACAAATGCAATTAACATGTCTAAGAAATCTAGGTTACATTCTAAGACTAAACATATTGCAATTAAGTATTATTTTCTGAGAGAGTTCACCGAGAAGGAAATTAGAATGGAATATGCAAGTACAAAAGAGTAGATAGCAAATATATTCACGATACCATTGGCTAAAGACACCTTTGAGTATCTCAGAGATATGCTTGAGGTAATGTCCCCACCTAGTGTAGAATAATTGATGTAGATTTGCATCAGTCCAATATACTCAGAGCATATTTATTCATCTTTATGTGATGCTTGGTAGTACTCTTTAGGGGGAGCGGTCTCATGAAGCAGAGCTATTTCTAAAGCTCTTATGTAATGATTCTTAGCATAACAATGTCTATTGGCATTTGGGCATATATTTTGTTGCAGATTGGCTTGATCCAATGCATGTACTTTGATGAAGATCATCATTAAAGGGGGAGAATTACAGAGGGCTGGTTGATATTTGGCATGTTGGCACCTTTGCCGTTGATGTCAAAGGGGGAGAATAGTTCATTAAAAAACCTATGTGAAAGGGAGAGCAATTGATCAGACAAGATTCTTGTGGGATTCTGCGAGAGTTGAGAATGCTATATATGTTGTGGATATTCAAGAAATCATATTAAGTTGTCAACAGGATAAAGGTTACTTTTTGGATTGATAGTTTTTCACCAAATGTTACCTTCAATGCCAGTGGGGGAGATTGTTAGGAATAGAGGTCTTTGTTTGTACTTGGATGTATTGATTTGATGTTGTATTGATTACTAGTTTTGTCCTTGATGACAACATATGTTGATGTGATCATGACACAAATTCTATATGTAGGAGGATGATTAGTAGTATAACGAAGTTGGTATATGAGAGGATAAATTATGCATGCTTAGATTTGTGTAGAAGGATGAGTATAGACATCATGCCTATGTTCAATGAGTGTTTTGAGTCAATTCTGGATGAGCTACAATTTGTTTGGTAAAGACTTGTAGTAGACCTATGTACATGGATTAATGACAAAGATAGTTGGTCGTATTTTTGTTGTATCTTATGTCAACGAGCTTGGGATGTGATAGAAGACTTTTTCATACATCTATGTTCAAGAGTGGGAAACATTTGGGACAAAGAACATTCAATGCAACTATTGCCAAAAGTATGGTCATATGAAGGTTGAATGTCGAAAACACTTAGCTGCTCAAACTAAACAATCTAGTTCGCAGCCCAAATTATATAGTGTAGAGCACGTTGAGCAGAATGAATCTGCCTTTTATGCCTTCATGGCTAAAAGACCTGTAGATCATGTGAAGTTGTCTATTGATTCAGGTGCCTCTTGTCATTTTACCCATCGCAAAGATTGGTTCACTGACGGCCAGCCTTATTGAGATTTTGTTATTTAGATTCAATCTATTGGGTGTAATCTCATTTTCTTCTGTATACTACATTCCAGGGATAGAACTAAATCTACTCTTAGTTAATCAATTGCTGCGACGCTCTCCACAGTGGGATGTCACCTCAGTTCACATTAGTGTACCATTATTGTTAGGGCGACTCAATCTATTGTTGTAGTGGGTCTTGAGGATCATGGTCTCTTCTAATTAACTAATTTTGGTACTTCTCGGGACATAACTATGGCAGTTCTGCAGTTCTGTGTCTGTACACTTTGACATCAATGATATAGGCACTTAGTGCAGTATCTCTCTTAGCTTGCTCGAGAAGAGCTTGTCCTCGGATTGCTTGAGATTTAGGCTTAGCAGCTTTGAGTTTGTGATGCATGCTAGCCTCAGAAGCAACATCACACACCTTTCACTAGTGGGGATTCATGGTGAGCTTTTCAGGCACTTAAGCTTGTTCCTGCCGATATGTGCGGCCCTATTGCCACACTTGTTGTTCTTGGGTCTAGGCATTTTTTGTTGTTTGTTGATGATTTTTGTAGAAAAATATGGGTATATTTTCTTAAAAAGAAAGCTGATGCATTTATTGCTTTTTTAGAAGTTTAAACCATTAGTTGAAAAGGAGTTTGGGAAATCTATTATTACTCTTAGGTTAGACAATGGGGGGAATTTTGTTCTAATGAATTCTCTAGCTTCTTGGATACTCATGGCATCAAACGCTAGTTAACCACACCCCACGCACCGCAAAAGAACAATGTAGTTGAATGTCGGAACAAAACAATCACTGAGATGGCTTGATCCATGCCCAAACACATACATTTTCCAAAGAAGTTTTGGTCAGATGCAGTTAACACTAGAGTTTATCTTTTGAACCGATCACCCGTAGTTGCAGTCAAAGGTAAGACCTCGGAAGAGGCTTGGTTAGGTCGCAGGCCTAGAATCAATCACTTGAAGGTTTTTGGCTCTCTCGCTTGACGAGTCACACACCAAGTTGGATGCCAAAAGTTAGAAACTCATGCTTACTGGATATAGTTGTCTTCACCAAGCCTATTGCTTGATTGACATTGAGACATCTCGTCTCTTGTACAATCGTGATGTAGTCTTTGATTAGCAATGAGGACCTTTCATGTCTGTTTCTCTTGTTCTTGATCCAACAGACCAGCCTATGAAGGCTAATGATTTGGGAGTTAGGCTTCCATTAGGTCCACCTGATGGGAGGGGTCCAATAGCTCCTGTAGCTCTTGTTATACCAACAATCCCTGTACATACACCTCTAGCTTCTCCTGCAGGATCACCCAGATTTTTAGATGCTTCAACTGAGTTTGATCTAGATACCTGATGAGGAACTTGATCATAGAACATCTCCTGATACTAATGGTGGTCATTCTCCTCTCCAGCCTAAGTGGCGGGTTAAGATACTTGTTGATCTTCATGATGATGAGCTCGTTGATGGGAGAACTGTTCGGAATTGGAAAATGAGCAAACCAACCGAATCCATAAACATTGCTCTCATGACCAACATTCATAATGTGTTTGAACCTCAAACATATATCTCGAGGCTAAAGGAATTCCAGAGTGGGAATAGGCCATGACATCTAAACAACAGAGCTTGTTGAAAATTAACACCTAGGTCCTTTCTCATCTTCCACTAGGGAAGAAACACATTGGCTGCAAATCTGTTTACAAAGTCAAATGCAAATCTAATGGTACTTTGGATAAGTACAAAGCTCATTTAGTTGCAAAGCGATTTTCTCAGCGTTAGGGCATTGATAATTAGGAGACCTTTGCTCCTATTGCAAAGATGAGCACAATTAGATTATTCCTAGCCATGTCAACACAGTTTGGCTGGAAGGTTCATCAAATGGACATCAAGAGTGCTTTCCTGAATGGTGACCTAGAAGAAGAGGTATACATGACGCAGCCTCTTGGGTTCAAGGTTGCTAGTAAAGAACGTCAGGTTCTCAGATTAGCTCTCAGTGTCTTGAAGTAGTGCCCCTTGGGCATGGTACTTCAAAATTGATATGTATCTCAGTGATCAAGGTTTCTATAGGAGTTCTTCATACTCAAATTTGTACATCAAGACTACTGACAGTGATATCATCCTTCTGGTTATTTATGTGTATGATTTGATCATCACTAGTAGTTCGACATCTTTTGATTCAAGGAATCAAATAGAATTTATACCAGTCTTTTGATATGACTGACCTTGGGCTCATGCATTAGTGCCTAGGTGATGAGGTTTGGCAATAGTCTTCTGGTATATTCATCTCTTGGTCCAAATATGCTAGGGATTTGTTAGATAAATTCCTTATGCAGGATTGGAAGTCTGTATTTACACCCATGGAGAAAGTTCTCAAGTTGTCAGCCAAATCTAATTCTCCTCCTGTTGATGATACTACATATAGGCAACTAGTAGGAAACCTCATCTACCTCTACTAGGCCTGATATTAGCTTAGCAGTCAACTACATCTCATGCTTTATGACAACACCTAAGATTGATCATTAGATGGTAGAAATGCATGTGCTTTGTTATGTGAAGGGCACTACAGTTTATGAGCTTCGTTACTCTCGGAGTTCTAATCCTAGGCTTAGTGGAATCAAAGATTCAGATTGGGTAGGCTCTATTGACGAGAAAAAGTCAACTTCTGGATATGTATTCTGTTTGGGATCCGATGCCATCACTTGGGCCAGTACGAAGCAACTGTTAGTTTCTCTGTCCACTACATAGGCTTAATTCAGAGGGACAATCAAGGCCGATTGTGAAGTTGTCTGGCTTCGTCAAATGCTTGTGGATATGCAGATGTCACTAGTAGGATTGACCGCTTACTTTGTTGATAACGAATGTGTTATCGAATTAGCATGGAACCCAGTCTTCCACGAGTGAACCAAGCATGTAGATGTTCATTGTCACTACATACAACAACTGGTTGAGGATGGGACAAAAGACTTGCAGTATGGTCCTACAACGGATCAGACTGTTGATAGTCTCACCGACCCTCTTGGTCTTGATAAGTTTGTCAAATTCAGAGGACAACTTGGTGTTGTGGATAGACCATTAGGGGAGGGTATTACAATAATAGATAGCTTCTATTATTAGTTAGTGGTTATCTATTTGTAATCTATTGTCAATATTTGAATGTTTCTAATATTTAGTTATGTTGTAGACAACTATTAGTTTTCTATTAGCTAGAATAGAAAGTTTCTATTCTTTACGATTGTTTTCTAAGGAAACATCGTTTCATTCTTTTGTATATATTGACCTCTCATTCTCTGTTAATATCAAGCATTTTACTTATTACTTTGTAATAGATACTGTATCAAAGTATCAAATTGATTAAGTTTTGAATTAATATGCAAACCAAAAACGGAAAATAATAATCTCCACCAAGTATCTGGTACTTGTGATACGTGTACCTGGTACTCCGAGTACCTATGCAACCTTGTTATCACTTGTTACACAACTTACAATAGGTTACCTTTGTACTAACCATTTTGGGTCTTGCACCTCTATTGTAAGCTACTCCAATAGAAATTTACCTAGATAACCTCTCCTAAGTTCATTAACCACAACTGTGGTCCATACAACAGCAATGAATTTGGTTCCATGACAACAACCTAAAATGCAATGGTTTCCAAAACCCAAGTTCTCATAAATACTCGACGAAATAAATTTCATAACATAATTCCCCCTTGAATCATAAAACACATTATGACGTCTAGTCAAGTAATCATCACAAAAGAAAACTCAAAAGCAACCTCTGGTTTACATCCAAACCTTGCCTTAGCTTATATAAAAAACCATCACTAAATAATACATCACGACTTACAAATAAAAATTGAAAGAAAACCATTTGTATCCAATGATGGTTAAATTTTTTACATCCAAACCTTGCTAGCTAAACAACTCACGCAAAAAACCGTCACTAAATAATACATCACATGACTTTGAATAAAAATAGAAAGAAAACCATATGTATCCAATGATGGTTAAATTTTTTTTTGTCTCCAAAAATCCGGTTTGGCCGAACGCGTTCTAAGTTTTCTATTGTTTAACTTGGCTATCCAAGGTATTTAATCATAATGTGTAATATGTTTTCAAAGGCAGATATCATTTTTAAATTTAATCAATATTCATTATTAATAATAAATTAATAATAACGACAAACAGACCTCACTCATGACAAACAATAATGACATCATATTTGATCTTATCAATAGTCATTATTAATAAATTGTAAGTGCAAACGTATTTTAATATCAATAATCTTAAATTAATTAATTAAATAATAAATAAATCATAATTTAAGAAAGTTTAAATTAAATAATTTTTTAAAGATGGGTGATAGGCAGAAGTCAAGATTAATTATTTACTTTTTGTTGTGATTAATTATTATTATTTGTTAAATACAGATAGACTTGAACACAAGACCTCTCTTATAAGAGGCTCATAATTTACCGATGTCTTGATGGGCTCTTGCTTGATTAAATAAACTTTATTAGTAAAATACATTTCATAAATTTAACATTATTATAAACTTAAAATAATATAATGATAAATATTTTGCAATTATTAATTTAATTCTTTTAAATTATTTTTTAAAACTAAATTTTACTTAAATAAAAATGCTTTTAATAATTTTTTTCTTTTGACTAACGCACGGGTACTTCATAATGGGTTTTCTTACAACATTTAATTAATTAATTAATTTTTTCCTTTTGTGCTGGACAAACAGATAAATTTACATATATTTTTAATCTGAGGAAGATTTAATCACACAGTTTCTCAATTCAAACCCTATTTTCTATGATTTGTTCTCTCTCCAATTTCTTCTGTGGAAATTTAATTAAGGGTTTAATAATGAACAAGTTTTCAGAATCCTCCAATCTAAATGTGAAATTTTCATTTGGTTGCATAGATCCAAGTTATTTGCAACTTTCACTGAGTTTTCCCACAAGCATGAAATTAAATTTCAAAACCCTAGCAATATTATTGTACCATTTCCAACAAACTGATTTAACAACATGGCAGGCACGAAGCAGATAAAATTTACCCAAATTAACTTCCAAGATGGATCTAAGACCCTACCTAAATCTGCTGGCCAAAATATGAGAGAGTCTAACATTTGCAAATCCAAACCCTTCCAAATTTCAACAATTTTTTCTGCTTCAATTTTAAACTTGCTCCCCAAAACCTGTGTGTGCAATAGTGAACTACAAACCCTCTAATAAAGAGCACTAACTCTATCTAGGGTTTCTGTTATCTAATTTCTAAAAACTCACTAATTTTATTAAATATTAAATATTTAAAATTTTTAGTCCTCTCATGCACACTTTAAGCCTTTTCAATCAAAATATTATTTTATTGTCTTTTCTCCACTTTATTAATGAGTGCAAGCTCTTTTTAAAGCATAGTTTTTTATTTAAATTAATAATAGTAATTAAAGTCCACTATTTTAAATGCATTTTAATTTAATTATTATTAATTAAATAATTACAATAACTCAATATTAAATCTTTAAAATTTTAATTTCTTTTTATCCAAAATTCGATATTAGACTTAAATTAAATATTTTAAATTGAAACACATTTAATTAATTTCTAATTATTAAATATTATCCTACTTTAATATTTTTCTTTTTTAATCAAATAATATGATATATCTAATCATTTGATTATCAATGACTAATCCAAGTCTCATAATTTGATCATTTACCAAGAAAATCACCTAGTCATATCCACATAAAAGCAACATAAGTAACATAAGAAAATCACTTATCAATTATATCCTATTTTATGTTTTTATTTGGTGCCTGCTACCAAACTTGGAAATTTGTTTTGCACAACTGCTGAACCTGAACTGGTAACACAGATGAAAATGACAAGATGATATTTGTATGGATTGAGTTCTTGAAAGTCATAGAATAATCAACATTCTAGCCTAGAGAAACCTGTTTAAGTTTTAAATATTTGGCTATGTTTTATGCAGGGTGTATTTTTGAATGTTGTGGGAGGTATTCGATTAACTGATCCTGCTGGTGACCTAGCAATTGCAGCTGCAATTTGCAGCAGGTACACTTTGTACCTGGTTTTGAGAAATACACTTAAAGGAAATTGTTTTATAAGCACAAGTGGATAATGCCTTTAATAGTTTTGATTGTCCCCATATATACATTGACATTATCTTCTCTTTATTTTTTATCAGTTTCCTGGAGATTCCTATTCCAACTGGATTTGCATTCATTGGAGAGATTGGTCTCTGTGGAGAACTTAGACCAGTATGTAAAACTTTCATGTTAATGTATAAAATATTATGTTATGGATTTCTGGCATGCTTATGTCTCTAACTTGAATAAGAAAATTACCATGCTCCCCAAATCCTGTACAAAGTGGAATCCCTGATGCTAGCTCTTGATTACAATGAATTTCCAGCATTTGATGTAATCAGTGGTTAAATTCTGATTGACTTTTAGATTGGCAGGGTATTTGCACATTAGTCTCTTTGGGAGCTTCACTTCACTAAAAGACAGTTACCCATAACTTGTAGATAGATATCAGTATTCCAAGACAGAAGTGATATATTGAATCGATTGCATAATTATCTCATGTTGCATGGCAATATAATGGGGCCTTGAAGCCTCACACCAGTCTCAATGCTCAGGGATCAAAACAATCCCATATTCAATAGACTAGGGAGAGGCATCTACATGAGCCAAATTCCACTAGCACACTTGCTTGGAAAATTTTCAAGGAGTATTACTTCTTGCTTTTCCCAACCTAACCATTATGTAAAGATAACTTTTAGAAATCCCATTGCATTTTCCCCAATGAAGAGGGACAATCTCACATGATTGAGTTACAAATCACTGGCCTTCTCTTAACTCCAAGAATAATTAGGCCTTATATTTTCTTAGTGTCATAATATCATTTCTGATGAGAAGTAATACCGGCTCTAATTGAGTCAAATATGCAATTCCATCTGCTTTGATAACTTACACTTCTGCACAGACGGGAAAACTGATAAGACTCCAAAGCAAATGCTTTAAACATTTGAAATTTTGTGCTATCCAAAAATGTAGAATATGAGTTGGATAACTTACTATGATATTGTGTTGCTTTATATTGAAGATTTTAAATTCTGACAGTGGCATATGGGTTTATACTATGCTTGGGCCTCTGTACTTTTCACAAGAATAAAGAATTATAAAAAATGATTCACCCTATGGCAAGATGTTATTTAGGCTTGATACAGTATCTAATTCCAACCGCAAACTCAAAATTCCCATGAAACATAGAAAAAACACAAGGAACATGGTAAATTTTTTGGGGATGCTGGAAGATTGCTCAACGCTTGAGATGCTCCTGTTCGAGGTTTGCAATTGTTTATTCAGGCTTTTAAAACAATTTAATGAATGAATAATTTTTTTTGTTGCCGCAGATTGTGTAAAGTTGATAATTTGATAAAGCTAAACTTATGTTAAAAGTCTAGTCTTCAGGGTTATAACCTGGTTCCTTGAGTAAAGGATGCAAAATTGTAAATATTTATCTTACTGGAATTCAATGGGACATATCGACTGGCTTATAGCTGGCAATTGAAATAGCAAGACTTTGCATATACATGCATTCAAAGAAATTCGGTACTAGAAAATAATTTAAGCACATACCAGAACTCAAAAGCAAATGGAGATGGTGATAATGGAGAAAAATAGAAAATAGAAAACCTCTGGTGAATTAATATTCATACAGATAACTAGCACAAGTTTCCTTGTCGATCTAAGTGAAAAATCATTTCTGTTGAACCCATTATTTTCTTGCTTTCTTTGTAATTGTAATTTCATTATTTACAAAAACATAAACCTTGTTTCTGAAGTAAAAATCTGCTTGCTTGATGCACACTGGGTTTGATTCCTATTCTTCATGTGAAGACACCAAGGTTTCAATCCATTAGAATGCCATGGTGTACTAATAAGTCGTATTGTACTGAAGGTAAATTGATCGTTCTTAATAAGTCAAAACAATCTATATGCAATGCCTATTTAGCGTTTATGTGTGTTAATGTCATTATCTCGATTCATTTTGAACTTCCAACGGTTGGGGAAGTTTACAGTTTCTATTGCCACCATCTAATGCCCTTTTTTTTGTGCTTCAAGAGTTTTGACTATATTTTTATTGTTTGTTGCTAGGTTGCAAGGATGAATCTACGGATAAATGAACTTGCAAAGTTGGGATTTAAAAAATGTGTCGTACCTAAATCATCTGCAAAGTCTATTACAGGTTTTGAATGCGAGGAAATGTCAATAGTCAGCTGTAACAGTGTGAAGGAAATGATTGGGATGGTATTTCCAGATATTGGTTCTCCAGATTTTCAAAATCCAGCATTTGAAGATCTTGAACCACCGGATATTTAGAACTCCATGAGACTTATTTCATTTTGGTGTGTGCCCTATAATTTCTTTTTTGACCAGCAAAAGAGGGCAAGCTATTTCCACATTTTGAACTTTGAATCTGAGTTTTTCAATCCAACCGTTACAGTTTACTAGCACCTGACACAGCATACGGACTTCCCTGAATAGTCCTCTGAAAGAATTACACGCTGTATATGAGAGACAAAGTTGTGCTGCCTAATGGAACCTCGGGGTCATATTCTTCCTACCAGTGATAATTATGACTAAAGAAGCGGGTTTGCTTAGGCAGTAATCAATGCTTGGGGGACAGACCGAGCACAGTATAGTGATTATTTACACATTTTACAGATTTTTCCCAGTTTTATTATGTTAATATGTACAAGGCTTTTATGTATGTATTTTGTTTCACAGCTGTGATGGCAATAGTTGTATTATAGGCGGTCATTTCTACCTTGAGTTTTGTCATGTTGCCAAATTCAGGTCTGAAAATGTATGATGTAGGCTCAGTCAATGGATTTATGGGGTTTGCCTAACCAAGTTGTTGGATTGGAAGACAACTTTTGGATATCTGTAACAAATACGATGCATGGTAAATTATATATCAATTCAATGGGTGAGCCCTAAATCAAATGTCTTCGTCTTTTCCTTGTTAGGATTAAAATTAAGGAAGGTAAGAGTAAAACTGAAAAAGGGAAATGTCTCAAATACTTTATCACAGCTTTTTTAGCTCAACATATACATTCAAAAGTAATAACAAGGAAAGCTGGCACAGAAAGCATTGCCACCCAATAAAAATAAAATGGTAACACGTATCTTGGGGACTTGTTACCTGAATGGTGCTAGTAGTTTGGCAAGAGTGGATAAATATACTCCTGCATACGGTAAGTGACTGTTATACTCCATTTGTGTATCTCCATGTCTTGGATGTTGATATATCTACACCAAAATGAGAACTCATATCTTCAGGCGCGGTATATACTATTGCATACACTCAGCATGAATGATGCTAGTTGCAAAGGTTACATGTTTATATCCATTTGTGTTTATTCATAGATTCTTGGGAAGATAACAGATTACATTACATTCCATACATGGAAATGTTGGTAAGCAGATTTTTCTTTCTAATTATAACTCCTCAATGCCCTAATTTGTGAACAACCTCTGATTACCCCAGTTTGAAAGTCGCTTCTGAAAAAACTTACTTTCCTCTTAATTATTAGGTACAACTCCCTATTGCAAAATTTGTAATGAATTTTGTTTACTCCTAAATCTAAACAGGGTATGTTCTTAACCAGAGAACATGAGAGGTAAACCAATTCAAACCTACACGGGATTTAACTCAGGCAAGAAATGATATTTTGAGGGTTGATTAAGTCTATGAACTCACACATCTTATGAACTCATATTTAATATGTACTAAGGCTAACTGATCTATCTAGAAACTAAATTACAGAGAGATAAAATTGAATGAAAACATGTAAAGGATCTCTTTTAAGCTTATAATGACAATACTTATCATATTCAGCGCGTTGTTTCAAAACAAGGGAATTGAGCTCTGTTCGTTCCTCATTTCAATCCAGAATAAAGAGAAAACAACCAATTAACAATTAACCAAAATGGAACAGAAAACAATTGATACCAAAATACCATTCAATCGACTCTACAACATCAAGTACTTCACACCAAAAATTCGTCGAACTTTTATTAATCTTTCATTATCATACATATAGGATTCTGAGATGACTGTTACAATGGAAGTTCAATCGGTTCATCTCCTCAAAAATGGAAAATGGCAAGGAGCCAGTTCGTCTATTACAATGATTACATAAAAAAATGAAAAGACAGAATATGAATCACTTTGCCTTCTTTCCTTTTTTTTTTGCCTTTGCCCTTTAGGCTTTGGCGATAACAATGATTGGAATTAGCTCTTCATGTTTATGGACGTGTACATTAGTGTATCTCGAGCCATTTAGAATGCTCTCGGGCTAGATCTTTAATGACGCCTAACCGGTCTTGTAATTATTCCATAGCCACGTGCACACATTCACCAAGCCTCTGAAGCTCGGAAATTTTGTCTTGGTGACTAGAAGTCATCCCTATCAAATCATCTATGAAATTGGAGAAATTTGTTTGCATGATAGTTACTCCAATGATTGCCTTCCCTTGCCCACTAGACTGCGAGTCTGTATGCAAACCTCTTAGTAGTTCATAATCTCTATCTTGCTCCTTTACTTTGACTTTAGTTTCTTTAAGTTCTGTCTTTGTTGCCATGATCATTTTGGACTTGAACTGCATGCTTTGAAACCACTCAACTAGGGGCTCATCTCCTTTAGGTAAAATCTTTGCTTCAACTACCTCTTTTATCTTCATGTGGATGATCATCTTCAACAAGGAAACACAATCATCACTCTTGGTTTTTTCTACAACTAAGGTGGCTCTGTTTGATGTTATGTTATCTTTCTCTGTTTCCAATCTTAATATAGCATTACCAATTTGCTCTATAATGGAGAGTCCTTCCATCTTGATCTTCTCGCTCCACTCTCTACCGATTCGCCCAAAATGTTTATCTTCCTAGAGCTTGGAGATAAGTGCTTGGACATCTGCAATGGTGGGATCTCTAGTAATGGGCATCTTAGAGATGCTTGCCAAAGGGGTGACTAATTGCCTTATGAAACCATTCAATTCATGTATTTTCACTTTCATTCGAACCTTTGACAACTTAAGGCTTTCCAGCTATCCTTCAATCACCTTATTTGTAGACTTCTACCAGTCGACTTGGTATCGTGTCTGGCTTCCCCAAGATTCACCAAATGCATGGTGGAATCATCTGTAGTCATATCCTCAATCCTTCCTTCTTTAGTAGGTTTTGCTATTTCCATTAAAAAATGCCTCATTTCAGGGTCTTGTTCGAGGATAGACAAGGTCTTTGTTTCTTAACCTTAGTTAATGTAGATCCAGAGCGGACAACAAGGGATAAGGTATCTTTGTTGGGAGCATCTTCATCCTTCTTTTTTCTCTTCCTATCTAGAGTATCTTCCAACCATGAATTTGTGCCTATTACCTTTGAAGTCGTCCTAAGAGACTCTATGCTAAACATTTTCCTTTTGACCAGAGTGATTGCTTTTGCGGTCAAAGAGAAGGAATTCTTTTGGGCTTGTGAAACAAGCTTTGAGGACTCTTGGCCGTTCTCTGTCTCTGCAGTCTTCTTGGTTGCTTCATCTGATTCAGTGGACTCGCTATCACTACTTCATCCATCTCCTAAGTCCACTACTTGCACATAAGGGCTGCTTGGTAAGAGAAGTGCGACACTTGCAGATGGAATTGGACTACTATGAGGTGAAGGAACTGGAGTAACAACACTATTTTTTAGTTCATCCACCTTCTTCTTAGCTTCTGGCTAGGCACCAATCATTGGGGGGGAGCCATCCTGACAAGTCTTAGCCATAGGGATATTTTTGTCTAGAGGTTAATCACCTCCACTTGTTGGTTGAGCTAGTCCTCGAGTTATGGCCAAGGTTACACCTGATGTGCCACCTTGTGAGGAGGAAGTAGGGGCAACTGCTGGAGAAGCTTGAGTGGGTGTGCTTTTACTTAGACTCCTTGTTGTAGTCCATTCGACCCACTTTCTAGTCCTTTTAATAATTCAGGCCATCATGAGATCTAGATCTTCTCCAGTATCCTCATAAGGTTTTGAGTTGATAGGAGTATTTCTTAGCTTTGTTAAATAGGTATTACTATACATATTCTGCTTGTCATCTTCCACTCCCTCCACATCGATATCAACTTTATACATTTTCACTTGATCTACTATGAGTCTGATGAAAGCACAATCATGGCTCTCAAATTCATCCTTGCAATTGGCCCAGTAGTCTTTAATGGTGGTGATATGTTTGATAACACTTCCAATCTGTAACACCTCCCTTGCATATCCATTTGGATCAAACATAGGCCTCAAAACCTCATACATGTCCAATTTATATTTCATCTCGAACACCTTTAACATGTTCTTTGCATCAGAACGGGACTCACAAATGAAAGCTCCCACCTTCAAAGGAAATTCAGAACCTTTCTTTTTTAGATTCCCGCTTAGCATGTTCACTTGAATCGCTTGCCTCCCAATCTCGATCAACACAATCATATTGCTTGGATATCTCGGCGGCTTCAAGGGGGATCCATCAAAAGATGCAAGACGCAAATATGAAAATGATGAGAATTGGATAAAATAACTCTTGAACTGACTAATGGCCACCATAACTTCGGGACCGAATCTCGTCTTTGGGCATCCTTAGAGCTCCGTGCAAATTCTCATGGTAAATGCATCATTGACTCTTATATACTTTATGTAACTATTTTCCAATTGTAAACATGGGTAGAACTCATAAGACTTCACGTCATTAGGGAAATTTTCTACTCTTGTGAGACCTGGCCATAATTGCAAAGGAGCTAACATGTAAATCAAAAAGGACATATAAAAGGTGTTATAGAATTTCGCAGCATGAAGAACATTGGATAGAATCTTGCTTACCTCGTGAGCCCAATCAATAAATTGGGTGTCAGAGCATATAACTTGCACCAAAAAGAAATATTACTCAACGAAGTTTAAAGCTTCTACCTCACCTTTCAATTTGTGCAAGAGAACTAAGATGTTGACAATCTCAGGCTTGAGATTAGTACCAAAAGGAGTCTTAAGAACCTTACTCTTGGCGCTCTGTGGTTTTTGAAACCATGATTGCATGATTTCCTTTCTCCAAATCATTTTCTTCACGGAAAACACAGAGATGGCTCTGCCAATTGTCAAATCTGAAAACTCCTCCCACTCTGAAACTCGAAGGCAATTTATCATAGTTTGTCTATCAATGGAGATCAATACTGTCATCTGGCAACACAATCTGTCTAGTGTCCAAGTTATAATGATTTATGCATTCATATATCAATTCTGAGGCTTGGACTGCAACTGAAAAACCTGTTGCTTCGACTAATGCGCATCCTCGGAGCTTCTCATTAATGGGATGAATAGGCTCTGATCTTACTCACTTTTGAAAATCTTGCATGCCATAGAAACGAATAGAAGTGTCCATAAAATATTATAGTGAAGACTTGATCCCATTCAATCCGTTGAAACCCGCAAATTTGGTTGCCATTCTGTTTGAAACTGAATTTTGAATCTAGAAAATGAAAGGAATAGCAAATGTGCTTATGCTAGCCTTTTGAAAAAGTGATGCAATTTTAACAGAATAACAGTTCAAGAAAGAGCAGTAGTTTTGTAATTGTTCACGTTTCCACCTATATAGGGGCTTCAATTCACCCATTGATCTTTAGAATTCACGCCACACGAATGAATTGAAGGAGAGATCTGTTGGAATAGTAAATGCATAGTTTTAACGGGTAGTTAGGTGTCTTTTCACTTTTAAGTTGGCCCAATGGTAACTTTCTATCTCTCATGTTTACTTTCCCGTTTCCCATTAAGTTTCGGGAAGTTATGAACAAAGTACACCGTAAGAAAGTATCTACTAAATCAAATTCTACTTAATAGATCTTTCCCGCAATGGTTAGATTATTTCCATTATCATCTTGAGATGTTTTGCATACGAAATATGGGTTCAATTTGTTTACCAACTTGATTTTGTTTAAAATCCGAATTATTGTCCTCGTGGGTTGAAAATTCGCCAAGGAGAGGACAATTTTCATTTCTTCGCCTAGGCTTCGCTTTTAACTTTACCTTTTGATTGTGTTTTCCCTTGTGTTCGAAAATGTAAAAAATTAGTGCGCAAAATCATTAGGGACCCACCTTTTGTTTCTTTTCCCTCAAAATTACCTTTTGTAGGAAACATACTTCATGGGTTGAAAACCCACTGAGGAGAAGTCAGTTTCTAATTTTCTGCTTGAAATGATAATAAGAGCTGAAACAAATCATGAATACTTGCTGAGATAGATAATTGTAAGAGGAACATTAATTTTTCACAGGGCACCTTATTATCCTCTTATTTTGACCCGTATGCATCATTTGTCGCTCTTTGCAGGAAATCGCCTTTATGGGTTGAAAACCCGCTAAGGAAAAGGCAAAGTTTGGATTTCCGAAAGCTTCTGTTCTCATGGCGAAAATGATGGGCCACAAACAAATATAACTCTTGCGAATAACCTTTCCATGTTTCGTGAATCTCCATTGTTTTAGGTACTAAACTACTCAGAACACCCCTTGACACAAAGGAAAAACCATTTGGCTATGAAATATGGAGAAGGGGAAAAGAAAAAATTCGATGAAGATTCCTTCCACCTAAGGGGACTTAGACTTGAATACACCTAGGACCTTACTAAAGCACAAACTTCCACTTTACGAATTGGTTAGAGGATGAAAAGTGGGGCAACAAGAAACATGGCTGATAATAACAAATATAATATATCAAATATATCAAGCGTCAATCTCTATTTTCAATGCACTTGCTAACAGGAAAAAGATGATGGATTGAAAGTAGATAAACTTTGAACATTGAACTGCAGAATAGAAGTCCTAAAAGTATAACCCAGAAGTAATTTTTGTTTTCATTAATAATTCCATATATAATTTCTCATATGATAATAATGATTAAGGGTACAATTTTATGAAGCGCTGCTTTCTAATAATAAAAATAATAATTTCCCATTCATTTATATAGTGCACGTGGACAATTAGCTGTCCACATAGCATCAAATCAGTTAGACTTCTACTAATAGGGATCCCAACATAACCAATACAAAGACTTCAGTAGCAAAGACTTAAGTAGGAAGATAATCAGTCTCCTATACAAGTAGTCTCATATAATGCTGCACTAGGAAGAGAGAGAGATCTAGATGGAAAAATAATGATAGAAAGAGGCACATAGCTTACATGTTTTTAGAAGTTTATAGTATAATGTATGTTAATTACTTTTTAAGCCGATAGGCTTATTCCCGAGAGAATTGCCGTACACCTATTCTGATTTTTCGGCATTGTTGGATGCCTGGAAAGAGATTTAACAAACGGTCAAAGGTTTTCTTATCCCGTGAAAAGTGCAGGTCTGAATGTGGCAACACAATAATTTATGAAATCTGAATTGCTTTTTCAATTTCTCTATTCCACGTAGATATATTTAATAACACCGTCTGGCCTCTCTCTTTAATCTCTTTGTTGGTTGTGCCGTGGAATGAATGTTGTTGTCTTAACACTATTGCTCCTGTAAGTCTTCAAACTATTGTTGCTAAACATATGCCATATGTAAGGAGATGGCATATAGAACGGTTGACTGATTACTTTGGGACTCGTGATCTTCGCCAATGATGATTGTCCCCCTCGTTTCTTTGGCTGCTGATCATTTTTCACTCTTTTCTGATATTTGATGCAATGCTTAGTTTTGCTGCCTTGATTCAATTCAAATAAATTGCTATTCAATCAACAAGCTATAACAATAACTACAGATAAGAATTTCGCTGAAATCTGATGCCCTCACTATGGATCTGCAAGGTGTTTACTTCAGTTTCTGGTTGCTATTGATGAGATTTAGCATAAAATGTTCGAACGGCTTAAACATCACACACTAAGGCTTGATTCCTAGTGCAAAAGTGTTAAATAGTCAAAATTTGACTTACTTTTCCAAACTTAATTTCTTCCTTTGTGGGTGATGTTTAAGGCTGGCCTAAAATGTTTTACAGATTGATATTCATTATTACAATGTCACTTCATATACATAATAATGTTTAAGATAATAAAATAATATTTAAAACTATTGTTTATAACTAACTTATAATAAAATTGAAATACATCTTTATGTGCTTGATTTCAAATATAATCCAGAAATAATAAAAATAAAATAAAATAATTGTTTCGACGGAAAAATTGTCATTTTGGCCTGAAAATTATAAATCCTTCCCATTAATTAGTTTCCGTTTAGTTTTTATGTCCCTCCATTTTTAACTCCTATTTTGATATTTATTAGTTGTTATCTTCATTTTCACTATTTTTTTCCCTCTATTTATTTAACTATTAATTTTCTTTTTCTATTTATTTTAAAAAAAAAAGTTGTGATCTTGTTGTGTTCTCTATTTATTTAACTTTTAATTTTTAAAATTGATTTAGGATTTTTTTTTTTAATATTAGTTTAGTTTTTTTCTTTAAATATTGTTTTTTTAGTTTCTATAATTTATTTAGTAAATAGAATATTTGTTAGAGACTTTACTATTTTTTCATATTATATTTTTGTATTTATCTTATATTTTTTAAAATGATTTTTTTTTCATATTTGATAAGTTAAATTAAAATAAAGATTATTTATTAATTTATGTAAAAGATTTTAGTAAATATTATGATATTTAAACTGTAGATTAATAATAATCTAATTTGTTTACATAAGATTATATTTTAAATATCCAATTTTAACCATTTTTTTTCTATCTAATTAAAAATAATTACTTGTGATTTCTATTTAACTTTTGATTTTTAAAATTAGTTTTTATATTAGTTTAGTTTTTTTTTAAATGCTATTTTTTAGTTTCCATAATTGATTTAGTCAATAGAATATTTGTTAGAGATGTTATTTTTTTATATAATTTTTTTTGTATTTCTCTTATTAATTTTTCATAATAGATAAATTTAATATTTGATATATATAATTTAAATAAATAATATTTATTAATCTATTTAAAATAGTTCAATAAATATTTTATTATTTAAATTAAAAATTATTAATAATCTAATTTATTAAAATAAGATTATATTTTAAAAATTATTTTTATTATCAAGTACCTATAATTGCAAAAAAGCATTGACATTGTTTAATTAATTTTTTTATAACGATGTCTTATTTACAATACTTTGTCTTCTTCCCAATTACGAAGTCTTCTATTGTGTCCAGAACACATGAAGCAATGTAGAACATAAGGTCCAAGCTCGAGTGTTTTCACCATTGACATGCTCGGATGATATTGGGTCGTTGATTTTAGGCAGAATGTACGAGCTACTTGGTGATCTGAGGTTGTGATTCTTCCACATTGAAAGTTGACTGTGCTATGCGGTGGAGGACCCGTGTTCAAAATGAGAAAGCTCAAATCTGCAAGCTGTTGGGGAGCAACGTGATTTTTCTTTAGCCATGTTCTCCTTTTCTAATCTTTATTATATTTTGTCAATGATATTGTAGATGAACGTTTAATGCCGGTCACAATAACAAACCCTTCAAGCTGGAGTTCATTCAGTCTACTGGAGATGATGACAATCACGCCCAGTTTCAGCCAAAAGATTGAAGAGGGAGGTTTGGGAAGGTGATTATTATGGTAGGATTAACATGTGGTTGTAAAGTTGCTCTTTGTAAGATTTTACAATCAATTTGAAAATTAAATGAAGAATCTTGACAGAAACATAAAAAGAATGTAATTCTATTGATTATTGATTGTTAAATCAATATACAACATGCATGATTTATATACAATTAACTCCACCGAATAAGAGTAATTCAGAGTGAAAGATTGGGGTTATTAGCTCACTGAAGGATATTGATCTGTTAATAACAATTGGATCTTTAGTTATGCATGAAGAGAATCACCGCCAAAACTTATCAAAACTGCTAGTGAATCACCATCGAAACTAAACAGAACTGCCAGTTGGAATTAATCACCAACACCCCCTTTTAATTCTAACATGGAGAAAAGAGAAATCTAAGGAGAAGAAAGAGGGAAAACTCAATAGGAATAAAACCCCCCTGAAAATAGATGCTAATAAAGCAATAAAACTACCATACTACAATTTCTTTGACCCTAAGAAGATCTCCAAGAAAGTGAAATGGAAGAGAAGATAGATTCTCCATGGTGTGTAGTGCATTGTAGATGCTTGACACTGTGTAGAAGGTGGTCCATGATCTTTGAACAACATTCTTCCCTTTAGGAAGAAACATAACTGAAGATGTATGAATGAATTCTCCCCAATCCTGAAAGTAATACGTAGGAAGATATCTCAACATGTATGATGCCTCTAACAACTGCTCCATGGTCCCTGTATAGACCTTAAAATGACTATAATCTTTTAGAAACTATTGTAGAACATAATCAAAAGACACATTTTTTACCTCAAAAGGCAAATAGATCTCCTCAGAGTGTTGTGCAAATATATCTAAACTTGTATCAATCTGTGAAGAATGACTATGTAGAGAAGGAAGAAGAGAGCTAGGAGGCTCCCTCACAACAACTAAAGAAGAGTCACCTTCATCAAAGAGAATATGAATAAAATCAATGCTATCATCTAGTTCCGAAATGGGGGATTCTACAAACAAAAATGATATGTCTAGTAGAAATCGATCCCAATGAACTGAATCTGGAAGACACAAATGATCCTATTGCAAAGAAACATTGGAAGCTTTCGATGAAGCAACTCTAATCTCTGAAGAAACAATCGAAGCACCAAGGTCATCAATAAGCTGATCATCCACAAAGGATGTGTTCACACAAGAGAGGCAACTGAAATCTTATTACCACCCATAGAAGTTTGGTTATCCAAGGAATCATCACTTTTAGATGAAGAATCAATGTCTCCATACAACTGCCGAATGATGGTTCAAGCAATGAAAGGGCACTCTGTGTGCTCTATATGATATAAAATATCCTCAGAAATAGTAAGACATATTAGTCCATAGACAAGATCATTACTATTAAACCATGTAATTTTCATTCATACTCGCTTGGTTCATAAATTGTAAGAATGTGCCTTAGGGAAAAATTCACCCAATACCAAGAAGCACAATAATTAGCACAAATAGACCAACATAGTATGATCAAAATAACAATATGATATTCAATTCATTTTATAGTACACTAGAGGTGCCTGTATATAAAGGCTTCTATGATGCATCTAGAATGTCTAGGAGTTAGTAATATGATAAGCTCCACAACTAAGTACATGTCCACCAGGAATGGGTTATCCTCCATTAAGCACATGAGTTAGTGCAATGATGAAAGGATAAGCCTACAAAGTTGTGTCACGTAAATTTATGTCATAGACACTGTGTGCTAAATTGAGAGTGCGAACAACTATGTTGTCAAGATGACAACTCAGTTGATTATGCAAACTCCAGTGATGTAGACACCATGTGCTAAATTAGAGTTGCTTACTCCTATGTTATCAACATGACAACTCATATGAGTATGCAAACTCCTAGGTGTCTAACCTAATAATTAATAAAATAATGCATTATCCTAAGTAAACTTAAGTAAAGTGTAAATAATAATTATTTACACTAAGACACCTCCTTAAGTGCAACTTAGGGTAATGCACTTAAGCTCACAAAAGCTATGATGAAATGCATAATGGGTCCCGACTACTAGGCTATGTTAGGTACCCAAGTATAATGCAATGCTAAAATGCAATGAAATCTCTCTGCAAATGGAGAAAGAGAGAAAACCTCATGGGAAAAACCCTCCCCCAAAAAGAGAGATATGTACAATATAGAAAGATGCATGTATGGATGGAGTAATCAAGACCCCCCCCCATTATGACATACATCATGCATATACAATAGAGAATCCCTCAATGAAATTCCCCCCTTTAGTGAAGGATCTTGTATTGATAAGTGTCTGAAGACAGAAGAAAATCCAATGTTGACAAACAACATTTCTCCCTTGGGGAAGAAGATACACTAGGTATAGGTGCAAGTATGCTTCTCACTGTGGATAGGAAGATGGAAGAGGGATCCAAATGTAGTATGTGGTGGATGCTGCCCCTGAAGTCTGCTCAAATGTCGACAAGTCCTTGATGAATGAAGATGCCACGAACCAATCTGGTCAATGTCCACAAGAAGGTGACAACCAAGGAAGCATGTCCATGGATGAAATTGAATCAAAATCCAAAGATGATGAAGCATCTGAATAGGAAGATGTAGGAAGAGAAGCAATGTTACCTCCCCTCAATAATGTAGGCATACTTATAAAAGAAGCTTCTTGATGACTGAAGAAGCTGCACCATGAAAGCTGAATGATGGTCCTCCTTGTAGGAAGAAATGGTGCCATAGGTATGGTAGAGAATGCTCCCCAACTAGTAGGAAGAATCCTTAGAAAATAGGATGTCTGAGGAAACTGGAATACAATATTCATAGATTGATATGTCTCCTAATAAGTGAACGAGTCCTCCTCAAACTGCTGTAAAGAAGCCACAATCATGTTAGAATCATCAAGTGGTTGAGGGTCAGAGTGCGCCCTCGCAACGAGTGAAGAAGTCCCCTCAACAAAGAGAAGATTAATGTCCTCGATGATGTCTCCCACATCTTCAATGTGAGACTCCACAAACAACCTTGGAATGTCTAGAAGGAAGTCATCCCACAAAGCTGAAGTAGGAAGACATGGTAATTCCTACTGCACTAAATCAGGAGCATTTGTGGCTGGAACTGGATCAAGAGAATCAACAAGAGCAGCAAGAGGTGGGACCTCATCTGGAGTTGGAGGTACCATAACTGGAGTGATTGAAGATAGAATGTCCCCTGGAAATGGAGGGACTCGAGGATCTCCATATGCTTCCCAAAGAGCCATCTAAACGGCATAAGGAAAACTTTCCATACTAAGAGGAGAAAAAGTTTCCTCACTCATACTCTGATACAAAAAGTGAAGAAGTGTAGAAAGATGTCTCCAAGTAGGATTAGGTGGCAATATCTTCGAGGAGAGATAAGGAAATTCTTCTTGATGTTCTCTTAGATGATCAAGCATCAAAACACTCCATTTGGGATAGTTCCTTGTTGTCAACTTCTGTCATAAACTAGACTAACATATGTGACAAGACTCCATGAGATCAATGAATGTATGCATCCCCCAAAATGCAAAAATAACCAATCAACCCTCGTTAATGCATGATTTGGCACTTTATAGGTAGTGCGATTACACTAGGCCACTTGCAAATTTAGGCCTTAGTAGAATTTTGATTTTGTTGTTTACAACCTCCTTTTGGAGTTCAAATTTGGAACTTTACAATGTAGTTAAGAAATACAACAATTTTGAAGCAATACAATGCAAAGAAATGACCTATTTTTGAAAGTGTTATTCCTATCCACACAAGCCAATAATTTGATTGCAGATCTGGAAAGTAAACGAAAAATTAAGGACTTTCAAAAAAAGTGGAACCTGATTTGGAGTCCAAATGAGCTCATACTAAGCCTTTGAGGTTGCAAAAAATGGGATTTGTGATTTGTAGAAAAATTTAGGAATAGAGAGCTCAAACATCCTACACCAATGTGTAGATCATGAAATTCTACCCCAAAACAAAAAAAAAAATTCTCACAAAAAGGAGTCTGTATGAGGGAGATATCATTGTTTGAAAATCACCTTTGTAATTATTTTTCCTGAATCGCCACCGTCGCACCTCCAAAAATTAGATGACTCTAGATTTCACCTCAGATGTCCGATTTTGGTGAAACAAAAGTCAATATTAGGGTTTTCTGACCTTCTGAATATGATGTCGATACCTGATTAGCATGTGCAAGCTCCAATCTTGTCCTGCAAATAATCTCTCCTCTACAAGTCTGATGGCCAAAAAATTTCAAACAAAATACGTAGGTCGAAAAAATAATGTAGAGAAATTGCAGAGACTAAAATAATAAAATAAGAAAATTTGAAAATTAAATTTAGAGATTTAAAATGATCATACCAAACTCATGAATCGGGCCTTTAGGTGCTAGTTTACAAAAAAAATTGCCTCAATTTGACTATTGCCCAATATAGGCGAATTTATAGTCAATTTTCACCGAATCGATGCTTTAGATGCAATGGCGAGGTCCACTTTGGCTCTAGATGCTCCCAATATCTGTGGATACTTTGGATTTGGATCGAGGTATCCTCAGAGAGGTGAAGCAAGAACAATCTCCAATGACTATGAAATGACGCTCCTATGGCTCTGATACCATGTAAGAATTTGATAAAGCTCTAATACCATGTAATAATTTTTCTTAGGGAAAAATTCACCCAAGACCAAGAAGCACAATAACTATCACAAATAGACCAACAGAGTATGATCAGAATAATAATATGATATTCAATTCATTGTATAGTATACTAGAGGTGCCTGTATATAAAGGCCTTTATGATGCATCTAGAATGTCTAGGAGTTAGCAATATGATAAGCTCCACAGCTAAGCACATGTCCATTAAGAATGGGTTATCCTCCATTAAGCACATGAGTTAGTGTGATGATGAGAGGATAAGCCTATAAAGGTGTGT